>CANYLF010686636.1:0-14229 GCA_948193215.1 Bocquillonia castaneifolia
CCCTCGTAATTTTATGGTGCAAGAACTATGATTTAAAAAAGAAATTATGCAATAGCATAACAGTAAAAGAAATTTATTTAAAAATAAAGTAATGATACTCCTGATTGTAGGATAGTTTGGCCTACTTTGGAACATTATGCCCCAAAGAGGATTAGGACAAAACCTTAAAACCACTTGCTAATGTTTGCAAAGGGAAGACAAAAGACTCCAACTCGGTCTAATTTCAGTTGCCAGCTAATTCAGAAATTTCAAGAAAAACCCCAAAAGAATTAATAAAATTGAAATTTATTTGGCTCTCATATACTACTTATCTCTTAATGGAAAAGAAGAAAATAAAAGGCAAAACTCATATTTAGGTCCTTTACTTTTATTTTTTCCTGGATTAAGTCTCTGTACTTTTATTTATTCAGATTGAGTCCCTGTATTTTTATTTTAGTTCACATTGAGTCCCTCTGTTAACGGCGCGTCCAATGTGCTGTTAACAAAGGACCTAATGTGAACTAAAATAAAAGTACAGGGACTCAATCTGAACAAATAAAAGTACAGGGGCCTAATCCAAAAAAATAAAGTATAATGACCTAAATATACATTTTGCCATATTTTTACATAAAAATTAATGTCAATAAAAATAAAAATATAGGGATATAATCTTAATATATTATTTATACAACATTATAAAAAAATGATATATTATTTGTAGAAGGGTCCAATATTAGTAAAAATTAAACTGAAGGACTTAAACATGTATTATGCTCAATTTTGAAAATAAATAATTTAATGCGAGTCATATTTAAAAATGGAAGACTTTTGGTTCAAACTTATCAATATTTCTTCAACTTTATATTATATTTTATATATATTCAAATTCTAACTATATAAATAACTTTTAATAATAAATAAAATGATATATTTTAATTTAATCTCACTTTCTTAATTTTTTTATTATTATATTTTTGTATTCAATTTGTTTATTATTATTGTAAATTCATATAAATACATTTATACTATTTTATTATGATGATAATACCTTTTATATTTTAGAAAGTGATCTTTAATTTTGATTATTTTAGACATCTATGAATTAGTTATCTTTTATAACAATTCCATATCATAAAGAAACATAATTTCATATTCTTTTTTTAGTACATAAAGAAACACAATTTTTTGATATTATATCCTTACAGTTTTTTTCTTAACATTCAATCATTTTGTATTGCTCTATTAAAATTCAATAACAGAAAAGGTTAATTTCAACAAAAAAATACGAGATCAAATTTTTAGAAATAAAGTGGAGGAACTCCATATCAACATAAAGAAAGTAAAAGAATATCCAAGAATGGGGTTTGATATTGATTTTCATGAAATTTACAAAAAGTAAGAGAATGGAGGATTTGAGTAATAGTTGAAAGGAAAATTAGGGCAAAATGCATACTTTTTTTTCTGAATTAGGTCCCTCTACTTTTGTTTGTTCAGATTGAGTCCCTGTACTTTTTTTTTAGTTCACATTAAGTCCTCTGTTAACGGCGCATTGGACGTGTCGTTAACAGAGGGACCCAATCTGAACTAAAATAAAAGTATAAGGACTCAATCTGAATAAATAAAAGTATAGGGATATAATCTGAAAAAAATAAAAGTACAGGGACCTAAATATACATTTTATCTTTTTTTTTAAAGATAATTATTGTGTAATAACAGGATTTGCAGAAGGTTGTCCAATTCTAACTTTTGGTGAGAGAAATAAATTGTCTTTCCTGAGTTATGTATTGTCACATTGGAAAGCGGCCAATGCACTTTAATGAATCATACACGATCAAGTATCATTGGAAGTGCACATCCTTACTTTATTTGGCCCTAAAAAATTATTGGTCCCTTCTGCCTAATAGTTCTTTTATATTATTTTTTTTATAAATTAAACAGTTAATATTTTTTTAATCCATATTCAATGTGTTAAGTTAATCATCCGAAAATGAATAAATGTTTCAAAAATTTAATTTAGTGGTTAGAGTATTTATAATCGATCGAGTCTCATATTGGAAACCTACCAATCTAGCTAGTAAAAAAGTATTTAAAAATGAATCATGTTATATAAATTGAAAGTCGAAAATAGATTGTGTTATTTTATGAAATGAAGGTGGTTATAGATTGTTTAAATAATTTAAACAGTAAATTCACCAAGACATGAATATATTAGTATGACAAATATATATATCATTGGAGTGGTCATATTGCTAAAATTGTGGGTAAAGCAAACATTTTTCTTCCTTAATAATAAAATAATGATAGAGGTAGCAATCAGCTTAATTTATTAAAAAATTGAACCTAGAAACAAAGCAGAAATATTCTTGTATGTCATCAATCGATTTGTATTTTTTACCTGGTTGGTTCCCTTCGACGGGTTGGATCAATAGGACAAAAAGTTTACGGCAAGGCTAAGAGTCCTTAGAGAGCTATACTCAATGACAAATTAAGCTTCCCAAATATATATGTGTGTGTGTGTGTGTATATCAGATATTTATAGTATATAATATAAGTTGGAAATAAACTTACTTCTGAGCTAGGTAAGAAACATGGTAAAAGAAAGCACCTGGTCACTAAATGTTACGTTGAAAATGATCGCTTGTGACAAAGACATGCATGAAAGTTGAATAATAGTATTTTCTTTTATGCAATGGAAGCAGTAAATTTCTTAAGTTAATTAATTGTATAATTGAATTCATCATTCTCTACAATTATTGTAACATGAACAATATATAATTACAAAATTTAATTAGACCAGGTTTATAATTAATTAGGTACATTAGGAAATTTATACATATGTGAGATGATCTCATATAATTATGACTATCATTTAGAATTTAGTTTAAATTATATCTTTTGTCACTCCTGCTTAGATGAATGCTCACTTCAACTAGATAGATAAGAGGTTTTGGATATTGGAGATTTTCTACCCACGCTCAAAGGGATTTATATTCTCTTGAATACTAGATAGATTTATTTGATTTCCCCGGCACTGATCCTATATATGAAGCAATCTAACAATATAGAGGCAATTTAACAAAGTGATCCAATTGTTTTTTTTTTTTTAAGAAAAAGAAAGTTAAATATTTTTAACTCACCTTGATTATTAATTACTAATTAATTAGCATTAATAGGATTACAATATACCATGAATAATGAGGGTATTTACATACGGTCTCTTTTTTGAACATTATGTGTGTGTGTGTGTGTGTCTATATATATATATATAAAAGCTATGTAAGGCCAAAGAAGACCAGGTTCCAAAGTTTGTGTTATAGCAGAAACTCACTTCTCCATCCACCATAAATAAAGGAGAATTCCCTGGATTTTGTCTTCCTCTAGTGAGTGCAAAGCTCCTGGTTTTCTCTTCACCTGATCAGACCCCCAACACCAACTAGCTTCGAAAGAAACAAACACTTTGAAGAGAAAAGACAGAAAGACAAATTAAGTAATTATTATCTCAATCTTTTTAACTTTTTAAATGTCGAATATCACAGGTGATGAAGGAAGCTTCTCTTCTGGAAATACTGGAGAAGAAGTCCAGCAGCAGCAGCTTCAAAATCACTTTCATGGCTCAGGACCCAATTCTGCTGTTACTAACAGCAATGGCTCCACCTCTCAACAAGCTGCAGTCAAGAAGAAAAGAAATCTACCAGGAACTCCAGGCAAATTCATTTATTGTATTTATATCCTCATTTATAAACTAAAATCCAGTTATTAATACACAGTACTTCTGATACGGTTCATTAGTTCTAAATTTGACCTTAGTAATTAATAGTACAATTAATTAAGACTTAATTCAGAGGCAAATGAGAAAAGGGTTATTGTCTGTTGGATCACCCACTAAAGAAAAAGTTGTGAATTGTCAAGTTGTCTTCATTTCCTTTTCTTTCTTTTCTATTTTTCTTGGAAGGAACAGTTGTTAATTATATGAATTGAAAGGGTTCAATTATTGCTTTAAGATTCACAATAATTGCATAGAACTGTTACCACGTACTCTCCTTACTTTTTTTTTTTTTTTTTCCTTTCTAATCTTTCCCCGTCTCCTTTTGTTTTCCACTACCTTCTGATGATATACTGCCATAAATTTACTTTTCATGGAAATATTACCAACAAAAGGATCTCGGTTTTTACTGACTTTATGCCATCTTTCTCGATTTTCTTCTTATTCCAAAAAAGCTAGCTAGTTAAAGAAATACAACTATATATAAATTTCCTTATATATCAAAAAATTTATGAAAATTAATTAATTAATTAAAACTGGTTTAAATTTTGATGATGATGAACAGATCCTAATGCTGAAGTTGTAGCTTTATCGCCAACAACTCTAATGGCAACAAATCGGTTTGTATGTGAAATATGCAACAAAGGGTTTCAAAGGGATCAAAACCTGCAACTGCACAGGAGAGGGCATAATCTTCCATGGAAGTTAAGGCAAAGAACTACAACAGAAGTAAAGAAACGAGTGTACATATGCCCCGAACCATCGTGTGTTCATCATAATCCGGCTCGAGCTTTGGGAGATCTAACGGGCATTAAGAAGCATTTTAGCAGAAAACATGGTGAAAAGAAATGGAAGTGTGATAAATGCTCCAAGAAATATGCTGTTCAATCTGATTGGAAAGCTCATCAAAAGACCTGTGGTACAAGGGAATATAAATGTGATTGTGGAACCATTTTCTCCAGGTTAGCCAACAATTTTTCAATATCTTCCAAAATATATAAATATATGTTTTATAATGATTAGCTATGAATTTGTATTTAATTAATGATTTCCTAAAATTAAAGATAAATGGCGACAAAAATTATCAACGAAATTGTGATAGGAAAACAAAAACGATATATTACTGTAATTCATGTCGCTTTCAATGTGAAAGATATGGTATAGGGAAATGGCTGACATATTGATACACTTTTCATGTTTCCTTTTTGACACCTTTTATTATACTTTGAACGTTCAAGTTCTCGCTGTTGCTTCCAATCTTAATTACTCTCTCTCTCTTATCATCAATAATATATATTTTTGTCTCATGATTGATATATAACTTTTTAATTACCAATCAATCATGCAGAAGAGATAGCTTCATTACCCACAGAGCTTTTTGCGACGCATTAGCTGAAGAGAACAACAAAGTAAACCAAGGAATAATGGGACCAAACTTGCAAAACCAAATGCCAGCTGACCCACTATCCACCACTAATAACAATTGTATTGGAATATCAGATTTCAGTAGCTTTGACGCTAAGAACCCCCTCAAGTCCCTTCCTCAAGAGCTTGTTCCAATGCCATTTAAGTCCATGAACATGGCCGGAGGCATGCTTTCAAGTACTTCTGGCACTCTCTTCGCCGGTCCGAGAAGCGTTTCCTCAACTTCTTCTAGCTTACAACTCAGTTCCAATACCTCATCTGCCTACAATTATCTTCAAGATGGGAAAAATGGTCGTCAGATTTCAAGCTCAGCTCAAATGTCAGCAACAGCATTGCTGCAAAAAGCAGCACAAATGGGTGCAACTGCTAGCAACAGCGTTAACTCTCCAATGATGCAAAAAAGCTTTGCAAGTAGCATGGCGGGTCCCGATCAGATCACTTCAATAAGACCACCGCCTGCACCAACACCGGCACCGGCTTATGGTGGGACAACCTCGTATGATCACTTCCCATCATCACAGGAACATGATCAAACGCACATGGTCGGAATCAATGTTGCTGGAGGATTCAGCCAACCCAACAACACATTGCAGAAAGGGCAGCAAGAAACAATGTCTCAATTCTTCGATCCTGCTAGTAGCTCAGGCATGAACGACATGGGAATGTTGAGTACAATGTTCATTGGAACCGATCAGAATCCAGGATTCATGAAAAACATAGAATATAATACGAATACTAATGATCATCATGAAAATGGTAGTACCTGTAGCTTGATACATGGAAGAGCTCAGGCAATGGAGCGAACTGCGAGCCTACCTTCAAGATTTGCAGGACATAATGGTGAAGGGAATGACATGATGACTCGTGACTTTATGGGAATCGGAGGAACAAGGCCTCCAAATTTGCATGAACAACAGCAACAAAGGATGGAAATGGAAGCAATGAGCCAACAGAGAATGCCAATGATGAATCATTTTCAGCAACAACTTTCACTTGGAGAATCAGCTATGGACAAATCCATCTGGGATGTCTGACACTTTGTTGTTTTTTCCATTTCCATTTTCAGCTGTCTATAATTCTCTGCATAGATAACAAGAGTTCATCAATCGATCTCTTTGCTGGAGTGTGGATGGTGATTAGGCCTTCAAGCTTCTCACTTTGGGTAATCAAACAAAGAAAATCTACAAAATGGGTCTTCTTTCTATCCTGCTTACAAGATCAAGTATGGGCCTATCTTTGTAGAATCCATTAATTAGGCCTTGAATAAGCCTTGTTTAGAACTCTCTTACTATCCTACATTTTATTTTTCACCTTCAAGTAAAAGCTTAACTTGGTATAACTCCAATCTCATCAAAAAGAAAGAAAAAAAAAAAAAAAAAACTTGTTAATCCAATCCTATTTAATAGTCTGTTGCAATTGTTGTCGCTAATTTGGTTGTCATGGAAATAATTTAAAATATCACATTCTACTATCATTAGAGATCAAAAATTCATTTAATGAAGCAAGTAAAGTAGAACATGTTCTCCATCTTGTTAGCCCTTTTGGTTTATTCTTTCATAATACAAACATGCATAGTAAAATTTTGTCACAAAACTAGTTTGAGATTAATATGTTTCAACCGCAATAATACTACATAATTATGTCAAAATTAAATAAAATTAGGAGTAACTGCAGTATAAATAAGCATCGAGCCAACTTCTCACAACAAGAAGAAGAACCCAAATTAGGCTTCAAAGTTAAAAGCCCATAAAGAGTCCAGCAAAAACAAAAGAGATTAAAGATGAGGGCATTGTAGTAAATTTGAGACAACGCCGTCACATAATCGTAACCCTAACCCTAATTTTAATTGGAGGGAGAGGCTTCTGACTTATAAATACGAAACTGCAAGCAGTATCTTCTTGCTCTGCTTCTCTTCTTTCCTCCGTTTTTTCCCCTAATTCCGCTGTTTATTGCCAGTTTTTTTTCTAGAAAAAATCATTTTGTTTTGTCAATTTTTTTTTTTGATTTAGTTGGAAATTTATTGATTAGATTTTGGATTATTGATAATTATATTGAGAATGAGAAATAAAGAAGGCAGTGATGTGCTGAAACTACCTATTTTATGAAAAAAATAATCTTTTGTGATTATAAAACACCAATGGATCCTTCTGAGCCTTCAGTTTCTCTCTCTGCTTCACTAAATCAATTTTGATTTTGTATTTTCTCTACAAGAAAAGTTTTTATTTAAAGAGTTTTAGTTTGGTTATTTGATTATTTTCTTGATTTTTTATAGGAAAAAAAAAAAGAGAAAAGAGTCAAAAGTGATGTGACGATATATCTCAGTCGGAAAATATTATATGTCGACCAAAATAATCAGACTACAATTATCTGATCATTTGGCTCTCTTCTTCATTTTATTTTTTATTGAGTTTTTGGTTTTGATGAAAATTTCTGTTCTGTTTTCTTTGTCACCCTCTCAATAGAAAATAGAGTAGTCACACAGCAGTGAGTTAAAAACAGATTTCCCAGCAAATGTACTTGCCTTCAACTTTCACTACTTAGATTGGCTTAGTTCCCAAATTCACTATTTAAGATTGGCTTAATTACCGATTTAATCCTCAACTTTAGATTTTTTTTCCGATTGTTACCTAAATGATCAACATTTCAATTATAAACACAAATTATTTGTACACTTTTGGTAATCTCCAAGTCAAGGAGAACAATGAATGGTTATAATTTGGCGTCGATTCCAGTCCGGTTTGATAACATTTCCGGTGTGAATTTCCATTTCAAAACAAACAAAACTAAAAATTATGAATTCAGATCGAAATTGAACTATAGCCCTTGCTTATGGCTCTGATAAAATGATATTTGATTCCTATAAAATGATAAAATTCCTAAAACTTGGGCTTGGAATGAGAGTCCGAGCATGTCTAAATTTGACCTCAGGTAAAATAATTGCAAGTGCATTATATAATTACTTCGATATTTTTACAAATATTTTATTCTATGAATAATTAACCCTAGATGTTTTTAATCCCCCAATTTTATCCTATTGCGATGAACACAAGACGTTGAATATAGATTTTCCCTACTTAAAAGGCAAGAAGAGTGAAGGATTTTGGCAGTTAACTGTATTTTTCATGTCCGAAGTTTTGAGTTAAATGTAGGATGACAACTAACACTGTGAGTAATTCAGTGTCATGTCAGTTGATAGCTAGGAGAGTGCATCCTTTGAAGATGACAAGTATCTACTTAATTGTATATAAATATTGCCTCATTATGGCATATAGTTCTTATAAATACCTCCTCACTGTAGTAGTATTTCCATTTCCCAAAAACTACTACTTGCTTATCATTTGAAACTGTACTCAGGAACTGGACGCCCTAATCTTAGCTGAATGCTCACTTGAATGATATTAGAAGCTGCCTTCAAGATTTCCTTCTCTGCTTCTTTTGCCACTTCCATTGCATCCCTGTAACAGTCAAGTAACATTGTAAAATGCTGCATATCCACGTTATCAGACAATATGATCAAATTTATTTTGGTTTTTTCACTCACCTTATTAAGATGGCAGGGGACAAAGAAACCTCAACTTGTAGGAATATTTTGCCTTGCAATACATGCCTTGTAATGCGCTCGACCTCCATTTTCTGCAAGCCATTCAAATATGTTTCAACCCCAAAAAATATTGTGAAAACTGCAGCACACGTGAGCTTGATAGTAATAAGTTCACTGTCTCAGTATATGGCGTGTTGCATGGAAATGTTAGCTCAATGTCTCAGCACAATAATGTTACATGAAATGTCAGCTTGATGAAAGTGAAAGTGTACGAATTTCAACCCAATTATGAGTATGACAATTATATTTTGTTGTAACCAGTAATAAAGCATTTAGCCCAATTGGCAGGGGTGAGCATTATCATATTCATAGCTAAATGAAATCCAGATTTATCATCAGTTTCCACTGCCCAAAAGACAGCTAAAGCAGATGGTAATGGTAGTAACAGAATCTAAAAATAAAGGTTCCCTTACAGAATTACAAAAAGGACATAGTTTTATGTTCAACACTTGAAACAAATGGAGATCAGAGCACATTTGTACTCAAACAAAATACAGCTATTAATGAAGTGCCTCGTATTGCTAGTAAAAGAAATGTATTTACCTCTGGGAATTTTGATAGGAAAACATCGGAAACAATAGTTGCAACATCTTTATCTTCTAAGGAAATTTTTCTGTTCTGACTTGCAACACCTTCTAAATTGTCTTGCATGCTTTGTGAAAAACGTAAATATGAAGGATCTGCAGCACATCAGAGAAGTAATAGGATACAAGATGAGACAGCCTTCTATGTGCAGAGCATGGCAGTAAGCCTTCTATGTGCAGGACATATGGCAGTAATCTCCATGTTCTCATATCCAAAATAACTAATTAGCCATACACTTGTAACTATGAAGTTGCAGGCTCAGATGGTAGAATCAATGTAAGATCTGAACTCACGTGCATATGGGATTCAACTGAGAACCCTTATTCCAGACTAGTCCCTATGACAATTTTCAAAACAGATGATTTTTTTTATTGGCCGAGACCAAGCTGCTTTACAATCTCTAACTGAATGATTATGCAAAAGATGTAGCCTAAAAATCAGAATAAATAGCTCCGAGAAAGTATATTTTGCTACTATTTACCTCACTCGGTGTTAGTTGTACAAACTGGACCTACCACCAGGCACATATCTTTGGAATGCATGAGTTTCAATAAAGATATTATGGAAAACTTAGATTATGCAGGAGCCATCTACAGTTCTCAAAATCTCAGGATAAATTTTAGAGGAATCAAAATGAAGTGTCATACCAATGTGAATAAAAACTTCAGCTATTTCAGGATGGGAACTGTGAATTTCATGACGGACCATTTCACCAATTCCATGGGCAGCACTAACACTAAGAAAAGGATCAACCTGCAAGTCAGAAACAAGCAATTATTTGAGAACCAGGATTTCTGACCAATATTCTTTCTCTTTTCATGTTCAAGCACTGAATGATATCATATGGTGGAGAGCCAACCTCAATATGTACATCAAGGTATAAAGATGAACCAGCCTTCCTTCCTCTCAAACGGTGGCATCCCTGTGAACAATTCCAAAAAATTTTCCATAAGTATGATAGTGAGTAAAGACTGGCTCATGCATTCAATGGCTCTCCAACAAACATAACCCTCTTAATGGACATTTAACAGGTTATAAATATATTTAACTGCTTGAAAGAGTATTTTTCTACGGAGCCTTTTGCTGAGGCAAATTCCTGTCCATGTGTTTCATGCCTACCCTGATGATTAAATTTCATGGAGTACATCCTACTCACACACTGGCTACCCAGTTTCATAGTTCTATGAAGTTGTTCAGCACAAAATAACCTTGTATTGGAAAACTCCGATACAAACCTTGACACCTTTCATTTGTAGTATCGTTTGCTTTATAGGATCCAATTGGTCTGCTGGAACTGCAGCATCCACCAATTCCAAGACACTGATCGACCAACACCAAGAAATCAACGAGATTAATGTTGCCAGATCAACATTTTTCTGATGCTAAGTAAGGCACTAGCTAGGGCTGTACAAGAGAAACTCAACCCAACCAATTCTACCAAATCAAACCAAAAAACCATAGGTTTCATATATTACTGGTTTGGTTTCAATTTACAAAAAATAAAATTAAAAAAAAAACAAATTATTGCTTTGGTTGTGGGTTCATTAAATTTTAAACCAAAATAAACCACACCAAACCAATATATAAAAATTTTACTTTTATATATTAACCATTAATATAATTTACTTTATATGTTGTTTTGATAATAAATAATAAAATAATTTTAGATGTCATATTTTCATTTGATAAATAAAATACTTTTATATTATTTTAACAAAATATCCATGTGCATTTTAGTATACTACATTTTAATTATTTGAATGATGGTTTGAACCGAATTCAAAAAAAAGTTATGAAACCAAACCAACTCGAACTTGTTTGGTTTACTATCTTGTTGGTTTAGTTTTGGTTTGAAAAGTTAACAAACCAATATGATTGGTTTGAACTAGCATATTAGTGCTAAACCAATCAAATCAAACCATGTACACCCCTAGCATTAGTCATAACTCATAATTCAATAACTAAACAATGTTAAAAATGGGCCAGTATAAAATTAACAGGCTATACAAATTGGCAGCCATATCATCTGTTTGCGTTTCAAATATTAGGCCAATGACAAACAAGAGTCTATGACTCTGAGCATATGTCAGCAATAGAGTGTCAGTGCATTGAAGGAGGCACAGCATAGTAGTATAGTACAGGTTAACCTGACCCAGATTCAGTAATTACGTGTAGTTAACCATTACTACAGTAGAACCTCTCTAAATTAATATGATCCGTTAACAAAAAAATATTAAATAATAGAGGTTATTAATTTATAGAATATTCATTTAAAAATATCATATAATATATTATATATTCTTATGTTGTCACTTGTTTGTATAATTAATATGAAGAAAAAATTGTGGAAGAAGACTTTTTTTTATCAATAAAGGATATTTTTGGTATATTTCACTTCTTATAAATTATAAAGTATTTTCTAAATTATACATGTAGAAATATAAATAACCATAAAAGAAAATAAGCAATGTACATGAGATTTATATAGGCAACGGTGATTCTCTAAATTAATATTTACATGTAGGTTTATAATATTTTGTATTAAATAATAGATAGTAGAATTATTAAAATACACACATTCCTCGGAGTCGATGGATTGATTTTTCATTAAATAATGGAGGTAATTAATTTATAAAGTATCAATTTAGGGATGTTGAACTGTAGTATTCAAATATTTATGACAGAATTATACTATCATAAGAAGGTTCAAGGACAACAATAACATCTGATTAACGATTATACATACGAAAAAGAAGAACAATACCTCTGGTACCCACTTTCCAATCCAGCTTTAAGTATCATGCCTGACACAACAAGTCCAGCTAAAGGATCCAAAAACTTAACTCCAAGAATGGAACCCCCTGAAGTCATGATAAACTGATTTGCAGTAAGCTAGGTTCACAAGATTTAACTTTTTAAATTAAACTAGGAAAACTCAAAAAAAAAAACACACACACACACACACACAGACCCTGGAGAGAGGAAAATGATAAAGCCAGTATTTCCCGTTTTGCTTAAGATTTGCAACTCAAAATCTCAAACATGAACGTTTCAACTGCATAGGTTTTGCAACTTTTAGCATGCACAATTAAGAGTTTGAGCAATTGATTCATAGATGACTTATGTAACTTGGAGAGTTTTAGACTTGATGCAAAATATGACAACAAACTAAAAACAAAGAAAATGCAATAATTATTAGTCCACTGACTGTACAAAAAACAGACTTGACAGTAACTATAGTTCTTAAAAGAAATCCTTGCAATTAATCAAAATGTTGTAACAGCTTAGCTTCAAGTACAACCTACACCAAACAAATGCTTATGGCAAAAAGAGAAGTGGGGGAGGGACCTTCTTACCAACACCAATAAGCGCAACAACAGATGAAACAGCATCTGCGCGATGATGCCATGCATTCGCTTTCATAAGTCCACTCCCTTGCTTTTCCGCAGCTCGTTTTGTTATCCAGTAAAGCCTGAAATTGACAATGAATACAAGCAACAAAACAAAGAACATAAAAGGAGGTAATGATATTGGTTATATAACAGGCTGAGCTTCACAAGTAGTAGTAATCTTAACATAAGCATTTTGAAACAAAAATTTACATTTTAAATATGTTAACATTTTCAAAGATAAAGAGCCACAAATAAATTTAGAAATTACCCTTCTTTTACAGATATAGAAACAAGGGTCATGCTCACAGCGAGGACCGGATGATTCATGTCAATCCCATGATGATGACCACCACCATGAGCATGACCATGGCTATGAAGATGTTCAGGAGTTAACAAATGATGAGGAGATGCAGACAGCAACCCCTGCACAGGATATTAGTTCAACAAGCTTTATTAGAATTAAAGCAAAAAAAAAAAATTGGAAATAAAATATCAAAATTACAAAAAAAAAAACTAAAAAGAATCCACCGCGTACAATAAGAAGATCAAAAGCATGCCAAGCAATACCACCAGCAGTAGCTAAAAGCATGCAAGAAATCCCAAGTGCTCCTAAAGATTCAAATTTTCCATGCCCTGACCAACAACAATAATGATAATAATAAAACTAAAACAAACAATAACAAAAACCTAAAAAAATAACAACATACTATGCATAATCAAAATTACCATATGGATGTTCTTCATCTCTCGGAGCATTTCCAGCTTTGAATGACCATAAAGCCACTCCACTTAGTACCTGCAGATGTTAAATAACGAAATAAATGCAAATAAAATTAAATTAAATTAAAAAAACTGGTTAATAATAAAATACCACATCGGAGACAGAATGTGCAGCATCAGCGATAATTGCAGTGCTACCGGATAAATAACCGGTCAAAGTTTTACCAGCGGCTAAGCCAATATCAGCAGCGAGTCCTAATCGGAATATTTTCTCTCCGTCTTTTCCGGAGGAGGTTTGGTGGTGGTGATCGGAGTGGGAGTGGCCGAAATGCCATCTTTTAGAAATAAAAGGGTTAGCTGAGGGAGAATGTTGGAGGGCAATTGTTTGACTGAGAATTATTAATTTGTGGCGGGAACTAACTGTAGGCAACAGATTATTGCATTTCCATATGATTCTCAATCCCATTATCGATCGTTGATGATTTGGTTTTTTTATTATTTTTTTTTTTATTTTCAACTTAGTTTTTTGTTTTTAATAGAATAGGCATATTTTGTGCTAACTACTGCTGAGAATTAGGGCCGAGCATGGATCCTGGAGATTTCTGAACCGCACCGAAAATCCGAACCGATAATATCCAGAACCGAAAATATCCGTTGACTTGTTGACTTTATCCGAACCGAACCGTCCCGAAAAATTAATTGGTACGGTTCTGGAGATTTTCTAAATATCCGTACCGAGAACCGAACCGTTCTGTATTGTACCG
>CANYLF010686666.1:0-16628 GCA_948193215.1 Bocquillonia castaneifolia
TTTTGCATTTTCTTCAATATTTAAACACACATTAACTAGATCACAATTGTTAGAACCATAGATGAAATCAAGAGAATTCCATATATCATGAGCATTAGAGCATGGAGCAATTCTAACATAAGCATCATCACATAAAGAGGATCTCAAAATTTTCATAGCTTTGAGACTTAAAGAAAATAATTTTAAATCATTTTCAGTCCAATCACCCCTTGGTTTATCAATGCAAAAATCACTTTCAACAATATACCATAAATCAATTAAATCACTATCAAGGAAAAATTTCATTTTGTGCTTCCAAAGTGAAAAATCATTTCCATCAAAGAAGGGTTTTAAACAATAAAATTCCTCTTGGATTTCCATGATCTTTAGCTCAACCAATTAAGGTGATAAAAAGAGCACTAGGCTCTGATACCAATTGAAATGACCAAGAGGGGGGGGGGGGGTGAATTGGTTCGAAATAGAAAAATACAAACCTAAATGCTCAATTAAAATTTTCAATCAAATAGCGGAAGCAATTCAATTAGTTAAATGCAATAGCAATCAAACTAATTGAAAAATAAAACAAATAATAATTAAGCAAACAAATAAAACAAGCAACTAAAGCAACCAAAATTAATCAAGCAAAAAACAAAACGAAAATATAAAGAGAGTAGGGAAGAGAAAATCAAACACGTAATTTATAGTGGTTCGGCCAACTCCTTGCCTATGTCCACTCCTCCTAAAGACACTCTTTGGGTTCCACTATCCACCAAGAATTATAAGGAGATTTATAAGGCTATCTCCAACCTTTACAATGTGAGATTTCAAAGGCTATCTCACGACCTTTACAATGAAGATTCCTAATGCTATCTTCAACCTTTACAAATGAGTTTTCCAATGGCTAACTCAAAACCCAACCCTAGTGCTTTCCCAACTCACAAAGAATTGACACTAGTACAAGGTAGAAAGACCACTCAACCCAAGTAACAAATGCTTTAGAGTTCTAACTACCCACACAATACAAAAAGGAAAATTATAAGAAGAAGAATGAAGGTGTTTTCTCACAATTACAACATAAACTCTCAAAATAACTTATAAATGTTGTGACTCTAAATTGTTATTCTTTCTTCAAGCTCTTGTGTAGGTTTTATGCCTCAAATACTTCCTTTTATAGGCATAAAATCTGAAGTGGACGTTCAAAATCATCCAAGAAATTCAAACTTGATTGGTGAGGCTCCACTCTTCAAGGCTGCCAGCTTGCTTGACAGATGTAGCATGTCTCCTTCAAAATTCAATATCTCCAGCTATACTCATTGAAAAATTATGATTCCAATTTTCTCTGAAACTAGACATTCATGTCTTTCAACGGTATATGGCACGTTTTCTGGAGATTTGTAGCTTTTGTGCAATAATTCAAACAATGGACGCCTAACTCATCTGACTTTTCAGCTGAAGGAGTCTGTATTCAAACAAGGATATCTCTTTGTAGAAAATTCAAAATGTTCCACCGTTTTTTCCATTGAAAAGTAGACTTCAAGAGCTTAAACCCCGCCAATAATCACGTTCAAATTATTTTTGTACAATATTTAACATAAGTTTGAAGACAACCCATGTGTTGAGTCCCTTGTCTGGCAGCATGACCATAAATCACTCAAAAATTCATATCTTTAATTTTCTAACTCCAAATATTCAAATAAAATATTTTCTGAGAACTAGACTTATTGGGCTTTCCATCCATATAAAATTTGTTGAATATTTATTTCCCAATAAGTGCATAAAATTTGTTTAATTCAGCCCATCCGAAATTAACTTTGCACATTTGGTTTTCCTTAAGTTCTAAACTTCCAAAACCATGTCCAATGTGCATATATTGTAGGTATATTTAGCCTATGACATATTTTATATTTTTACTCTATGTAATTAACTTTTAACTCACAAACTCTCATCAATTAACCCAAGTGTTTTATGAGGTTTACACTTGAACCTATCCACCTAACCTAAACACCATTAACCCAAGTGTTTTAATAAGGTCAATTCATTTTTGGTCGACTAAGATAAAAACCGTAACTTGTACAAAAAGTTTACTTCATCCAATGCTAATATACATCCTTTTATAATGTGATACCTAAAAAACACTTAACAAAACATATTAGTGAATAACTTAATGTTTTACATCATCAAAATCATTACTGAAATCTCGGGGCTTACATCATCCACATCTCATCTCTCCTTGTTCTTGAAGCTAATCCTAAAGCTCATTACTCTAAGGATAAAGAGGGTAAGGTCTAAAGACCAAAGCCTAAGCATCATATGATTGACAAGCCTAAGCTTAATGGCTCTAAAGCTTATGCTTCAAGAGTACCTAAAGTCAATCATAGGCATGCATTCATGTACACACATGTATGAACACACAAAGCACATAATCATGTTCCTTATTCTTCTTTGTTTGCTCATTATATGTGTGTGTGTGTCTATTTATTTATGTATGTATGCCCCCTTGCAAAGCTTTATTAAAATTTGTAAATTCCTCTAAAAAGTCAATGTCATTATTATTTGAGGGATAATCACCAAATTGTTCTTTAATGCTTTGAAAGGAAAGTCCATTTGAAACTTAATTCAATGGACACTCCCCCAAGGATCCATGTTTTTTTGGATACCAAAGAGCTTGTGAGTTCCTTTTCTATTAGGTTTATTTGACATCAACAAATGGTGGCATGCATAATGGTGCATTGATTGTTAGAAGGTCCAACAATGATCGTTAGGAAGTCTAGCAATGATCATCATGGAAATTCAAAATTCAAGCCATGACAATCAAATGCACATTCATCTTCAAAGAACATTTCCAGGAAAGGAATAAGAAATGAGACAAATTATTAAGGGGGAGCTGTCGGTATAAAAAAAAAAGTTACATTATTGAAGGGAAGTTGTCAAAGTTTGTCAGGTTTGTCAGAAATCTTTGAAATATGTTGATTTCGTGATATCCTTTTACTGTTTAATTGCACAAGCATGTTTCTAAAAACCCTTATATATACCTCATTCTTATTGCTTGATAAATGCATTCAAACTCATTTTCTGTATAATCCTACCTTTTAATCGCTTTTTCATGGATTCAATGTTTCCCCTCTCTTGTTTTCCTTTTCAAATCAAAAGCTTTCCCCATTCTAGGAATGACAAAATGGCTGCTCAAAATGTTCTCATTCCTAAAATCATCTTTGATATTTCATTTTTCATAAAATATAAAATTTCAGAAATTTTTTATGCTCAAGGCTGGCTCAAACTTTTCACTGATGAAAAACCAAATTTTCCTTGGCTAGTTAAATAGTTTTATGCCAATCTCTTCTTTTCTCAAAACCCTCGCACTCTAAAATCTTTTGTTCAGGGTAAAGAAATCACTCTTGATTATCCTACTATTGAGAGAATTTTAAACATTCCTTATAAAGCATGGGGAGTACAAGATTTATCAGATTGGTCTCTTTATCCTATTTCTCCTCTTAAACAGACCCGAATTGTCATGTCTAATGATTCATTTCAATCAAAACGTGTTCCTTTTGTTCATGAACTCCCACCTTTTTCTAGAATTCTTCATCATTTATGTTTTTAGAATATCTTTCCCAGAGATCTTAAACTTCTTAAAGTTTCAGAGCAAAATATGTTTTTTGTTTCAAATCTTTTATCCAAAAAACCTATAAATCTTCCAGGATCAATCCTTTCTTACATGGCTTTTGTGGTTCAAAAAGATCTCTCATTACCATTTGGTGGGATTTTAACGCATGTGTTTGAAGACTTCATAGTTAATTTAGATGGCAATGAATATATCTTTAGGCAACCATTTCCAAACTCTATTCTTTATCAGTTAATTATTTCTGCCAATGAAAATGAACATCATCACAAATCCAAAGGGAAACAACCTATAGTAGTGGATAAAATGCAAGATCTTCCTCAATTTCCCATTACTGGATCGATGGACTTGAATCTGCCACAATTTCAACAACCTGCTCAATCCTCCACTTCTCATTCCCTTGAAGATCTTTACTCTTTAATCGAAGACACCAATTCTCGGTTGATGACCATTGAGCAATATCTAATATTTTTGCAAGAACAACAAGCACAAATCAATCAATCTTTAACTGATTTAATGATTGTTCTTGCTAACATGCTCTCTTCATCATCTTGAATTGTATTTTCTTTATTTTTTATGTTCTTTTTATGTGTCTTTTTAAGGGGGAGCTAATGTTTCTATGTATCTTTCTATTAAGAAATAAACATATTTTATATATTCCTCTTTACCTATATCTATATTTCTTAGCATGTGCATTATTTATGGTTATATTTTTTAAGTTCACAAAGGGGGAGTTTTAGAACTTGTGTGAATTTCTTTTTTGTACAAGTTAAGGGGGAGCAATGCATTCCATCAAGTACACTTTTTTAGTAAAGTTTTTAAAACCTTTTTAATGCCCTTAAGGTTATTGGGTTGTCAAACTCAAAAGGATTGTTGGCCTTAGTGACCTTCAGTCATCTTTGTTTTAAGTTTAACAACTCTTACTTGCTATCTAATTGAGCTTCCAAGTGTGTAGGTTTAATTTCATAAAGTTAGCTCCATGTTTAAAAAGTGACGCGTAAATCGCACCCGAAGTCTAGTGGATCTCGCCCGTGATAAAGTGTCCTAGATAGTGTTGAGGCTTTTGTTTCCAAATAAGCACGCGAAAGAAAGATTGCCTCCGTGACCAGGAATACCATGATCATGAAAAAAGATATCACCCTCGCAATGATGTGACACAAGTTCTAGTAGCCACAGCCTTATCTATGCAGGTTGGTCGCGCCCACGATCTTGGAATCACCCTCGCTGCCAAAACATGTCATGCCCGCAAATGTGAAATCGTCCCCGTGATTTCAGGCACTTTTGTTTGGAAAAATCCTAGGTCTCTGTAACCTATATCGTGGACACTATATGTCCACATCTTCCATATCGCACCTATGACCGAAAGGAATTTTTTATTTTAAGGTGCTAATTTTAAACAATCAAAGGATATCCCAAGATAAGCATTTCTATATCTCTCTCTTATATTTTATCTAATTTTATACATCATTACGCATTTACTTCACCCTTCTTGATTGATTCCAAAAATAGGGAGAAGTATTTGGGCACTTACACTAATGTGTATTTGGGCACTTACACTAATGTTTTGTCATCATCAAAAAGAGGAAGATTGTTGGCCCTAAGGACCTCAAGGCTCTTATTGTGATTTTGATGACACAAAACATTGTATAATACTAATATGTTTGCTAAGTGCTTTTCTAGGTAATTGATGCAATACAAGCATATGAGAGTTTGTGATGAAGATAAGGAGGAAGTATTGGAAGTGTAAGAAGTTTCTGAGAGATATCAAAGCTCTTAAGATGATAAAGTTCATGAGTGTGATCATAAAGAATGATCATGATCTTGGATGAGTGCTTATGTGCTTGGATAGGTTCAATTGTAATCCTATGAAAACACTTGAGTTAAGGGTAAGCTTAAGTTTATGTGTGAACATTAGCTTAGGAGGATAGGTTTTAGTGTAAACCTAATAAAAACAATTGGGAAAAGGGGATAGCTTAAGTTTATGCATGAGCATTTGCTTAGGTGGATAGTTTTAAGTGTGAAACTAATGAAAACACTTGGGAAAAGGTGAGAGCTTGGAGTTTAGAACCTTAGGATGTGATTTAGAGAGTTTGGTAATGGTTAAGGTTGATTGGAGAATCAAGCTTTGAAGAAATCCAAAGAAGCCATTTGTGGGACTACATGCGAAGCCAGTTTTTGGAGTAGCTTTTGGCACATCTATTGAAATGCTACATAGTCGAATATATGGATGGAAAGCTACGAAAGTCTACTTTCTAGATCAAAAATTGGAATTCAATTTGGAGCATTGATTTTGGAGTTTTAGAGTTTTAAGTAAATTATGCTCAAGATTGAATGCTGAAGACTGTGCAGATAGGTCATGTTCAAAATAACGCCAAAAATTTTATAGATGGAATTTTGGCTTGAAGTTTTACGTGTTTGTAGCCCTTGAAGTCTATTTTAATATGACTTTTGAATTACATCAAAAGGAGTTGTATATTGGGAGAAATGGTTGTTGGAGTGAGTAGTACTCAGAATATCGGAGTACCAAAATGTCTTGATTTTTTAGAGCATTAAGATGGCCGAACTAGAAAACTTTTGTGAGATACAAATTGTATAGAACGTCCTAAAGAGTCAAAAATAAAAATTTCAGAGCATTTGGAGTTTTCTACAAGAAGTTATGGCTGTCGTAAAATCACATACGACCTGAAAATCACGCCCGTGATTTTCCAAGGAGAAAGCCCCAACGATCATCTTTCCTATAGCTATTGCTCCGTGCCCGCGATCTACAATTCACGCCCGTAATTTTCAACTCTGACAGACTTTTAAATGGCCCCAAAAAGTGTCTATTTTGATGGGGAAGTGTGGGGAACTATCATGTGTCTTCATGAGCCTATAAATACCCATCAAAATGAGTATTTTGGAGTAACAACCATCTCCAAAATGCTCCCATAACATCTTTCAAACATAGAATCAATTTCTTTGTAATTTTTGCATATTTTGGTTATGTGTGGGTAGTTAGATCTCTAGAACTTTTGTTTCTTAAGTTGAGTGATCTTTCTACCTTGTACAAGTGTCAATCTTTGTAAGGATTTGGAAACACTTGGGTTGGGTTTGGTGTTAGCCTTAGTAAACACTAAGCTTGTCAAAACTCTATTTTAAGGGTTTGGGGTTTTCCTTGGTAAACTCTAGGTTTAGAGAGAGCCTTAGAAATTCACTTTGTAAAGGTTGAAGATAGCCTTAGAAATTTTCATTGTAAAGGTTGGAGATAGCCTTAGAAATCTCTATTGTAAAGGTCGTGAGATGGCCTTTGAAATCTCACATTGTAAAGGTTGGAGATAGCCTTGTAAATCTTCGTGTAATCATTGGTGGATAGTGAACCCCAAATTGTGTATTTGGAAGAGTGGATGTAGGACAAGTTGGGTCCGAACCACTATAAATCATTTGTGTTCTTCTTCTCTTCTCTAATCCATTCTTAAAGTAATTTTTTTTATTTTCTATTCCGCACCAATTCACCCCCCCCCCTCTTAGGTTCTACAATCCTCTCTCCCAAAGACCTCTTTAGGGTTCCACTAAATCACAATGGTTATACAAGGGATTTTAAGTGTAATGGCCCCATAATTAAATAATAATTAATTATACATTTATATATTAAATCATTTCATTAAGCATGTCATTAGCATCATAATAAGGTGTAATGCATTGCACAATAATATGTGACAAGATATATTGTGTGTAATAAGGTTTGTGGAAGTCGGATTAGTTGAGGGATTAGATTGTAAGAAAAGTTGAGGGAGCTAATTGTAATAGAAATAAGAATCAATGATTCATTGGGTAGTAGTATTTTATTTGATAGTTGTATGGTTAAGGAAATTTGGTGACATGTAGCAAGTAAGGAGGGGTGGTGGGTGGATGACAAGTGTCTTGATTATAAGAAAAAAAAAAACAAAAAACAAGTGTGAAGAAGGGAGATTGCAAGATGGCAATTAATTAATTAATTAATTAATTAATTAATTAATAATAATAATAATAATAATAATAATAATAATTGTAGTAGAGAATCTTTACACTCATCTTCTTCTTCCATTCTTCCACATATTTTCTTTTCTCTACACAAAATACTCCATTTATGATTCTTGAAGCTTTGATTGGAGAAAACAAGAAAAGATAGGAGATTATAAGTTGTAAATAGATTAATTAGGCTTAGAAGATGATTGAGGTAAGCAATTGTTTGATTATGGTAGTTTCATTATGTTAGGGTTTTAGAGAATTTGGGGGGTTTTAATTAGAATTGCATAAATATGCAATTAATATATTTAAGGAATGGATTATTGAGTAGTAATTGAATGTTGGATATTAAATTGACATTGAATTGCTTGTTTGGATGGATTATTGTGTTTAGGAAATTTCCTGAAGCAAGGAGTTTAAGAAGGAAGGCTAGTAGGTTATTTGGTGTTCTACATGTCTTGTAAGTATTTAACTAATTGAACTTGTGTATATTAAGTGGAAATTGCTATGTTGCTTAATTGCTATGTTCTTATATTGAATTGTGTATTGAATCATTGATGGGGTGAAATTGATTGAATTGTGATGATTGTGAAGATGGTTGATTGTGACTGTAATTGTGATCTGATGAGATGTTGGTTGAAAAATTGTGTTGAGAAGTGTTGTGAATTGAGATGAGAATTGAAATGTGTTGTGATTGAGAATGGGAAAATGATGACTCATGAGAATGTGATATGCGTGTGATTGGAAAAGAAGAGCCGGGCGGATAACTACCCATCTGTGTGAGATGGCAAGATTGAGCCAGGCGGATAATCTCATCGGTGGCCACCTAAATGTGAAATTATGTGAGTAAATGAAATGAAATGTGAGGAAATGTGAGGTTGAGTCATCCGTCCCTAATTTGATGAGATTGATGTGAATTGAAATTGCTTGGTTGGTTTGAGATGATGATTTGGTTTAGTATTGCTTTGATCGAATGATTAAATGTGATTGACTGTTAGACTTGATTTTGATTGTATAATTGTTGTGTGGAGTACGTGATAGTTGTATATTTGGTAATTTCAGCTTAATGTATTCAGGGTTTACTTGATTAAATACTTATTGAGTTGCCAGCTCACCTCCCTAGCATAATTTTTCAGGTTGATGATAGCTTATTGATAACTTTCTGATAGCTTGATGATCTTGGAAGTTTACGTGTATTGATGCAGTAGAAGTTTTAAGGTTGGCAGTGGATGATCATTTGCATGTTTATACTTTCCTATCATGGATGTTTAAGAAATTAAGAGTTTTGGATGTTGATATGTATATATGTTGTATAATTTGAAAAATGGTTGTATAAAGTTGATTTTGGATCAATTATATGCTTTAAAAAATTTTCAATATTCCTTGTGTATAATGTTATTGCGTTTTAAAGTTGAAAAGTTTGTTATCTGTATAAGTTGATTTTGAGCCTCTTGGAGTCTGTTTTTAAAGGGAAAAGTCAAAAATTCTGTTTTGGAATTGTGATATTTGGAAAAATATTTTGTTTTGAGATTTTTACCTTAACAACGATCATTGTAATGTTAACAACGATCGTTTCTATTTTTACAACAAGCTCGTGTATCTTGCTGGAATCTTTGCCATTTTTGAGCCGTTCACAACGATTGTTGTGAATTTAACAACAATCGTTGTTACCCTAATTTAAAAAAAATATTTTTGGAAAAGAGAATCTTAAAAGTTTGAAATTAAGATTGACTACCATTATTATTTATTTTTTCCCTATTATATTGTGTTAGTTTCGAGATGTTACATTTTGGTATCAGAGCAGGGATTAGGTCTCTAAGGAACATGTTTTAGTGAAATGGCCTTAACTTTTAGCACAGGATGAACAAGTTGTGATTGTGTGAAGTAAAAGTGTGCAATGAAAGTTGTGAAAGTGAATTAAAGATGATAGTGTGTTTGCGATGTGTAATGTGCTTGTGTGAAAGAAGTGATGTAGATAGAGGATATTGAGACCATATCATGTAAGCATATATTATTTGAATATATGACATTCATTGTGGTAAAGCTTGTTAATTATATAAGTTGCATGAGCATGATGCACAATCCACTAGCCTAAAAAGTGTCTCATGAGTATGTACATAATTTATGTGATATGGTTGTAGATGCTTATGATGAAGTGAATGAAAGGTATTATTGTATAATAGTCTTGAGTATAAGTGTTGGTACATATGTATATGAGTGTGGGGTGAACATCTATTCCTCATTTGGTTATGGATTATTGTTTAGTATGGTATTAAATGTAATACCAAGAAGATGTGTGTCGCAAAGTTTATTATGATTTATTACAGTGAATGTTGCTCCTCAAGCAAAACATTGAGAAAGGTGTTGATTGTAAAAGATGGAAGGTGGATGATTGAATGATGTTATTTTACATTGTGAGATTATGAGTAATGAAATATTATCGAATAGAAAAGTTGATATATATGTTCTATTGATAATGAAATAGTGTTAGAATGGAAAGGGTGGTATGCCTGTGAAGTTTTAGCTATGTTGGATATATTAAAAGTGTTAAAATGCAGTTAATTGATATTGTGAAAAATGTTATTTGTTAGAGTTGATTGTGAAATGTGAGAAATTGTTAGTTGCTAATTTGTTGAGATAAAGATTGTGATATATGTGATAATGATTTATGCATGAATTAAAGTGCGAGTGGTAAGTTATATGCATTGAGGTTGAAATACATTGAATTTATGAATTTTTAATAAAAGAATTAATCATTGAGTGACGTTAATTATGAGTACATAAATTCGTAGTGTTAATAAAGTGTTATTGTAGCATGTATAGTTGAGATATATAAGTATTGATTGAGATAAATACCTTTATTCTTATGTGAGTTTAATGGTTAAGTCATTAGTATGGAGTGAATTAAAATAAATGTGTATGAAAACATGAGTATGCATGAAAGTTTATAAGTAATATACGGACGTGATAGAAATGAGTTATTAGTAAAGGTGTAGTATTTAGTCATTGTAATGCTTATGTTGCATTGATTATGATGAGAAGAATTTTATTGGTCAACATTGTTTATGAACATGAGTAAATTAATGTGTGATAATTGGTTATGATATGTGTTGATTGAACTTAATATTATAGAATCATTTATATCATATGATTTGCATAGCATGAACATGACAATATAGAAGCTATTGGGGGTATGATGTATGGAATTTGTTATGAGAACATATCCTATTAGGGTAAATTATGTGGCATTAGATGTAGACTTAGTATTAATTAACCTTGGGGGTTGTGGTGTGATATTGGGAATGGATTGGTTCATGCTATATTGGAATGTCAAACTAAAGAAGTTAGCATGGAGATCGATGGGAATCTAAAGATAGTTTTTTTTTTTACAAAGGGAGGAATAGAGTGTCAAGTTGTTTGATTTCTATAGCGACAATATGGTAGATGATTAAGGAAGGGTGTGATACTTATTTTGTTAATGAGATAGGCACAACAATGGGTTGTTCAGAGTTAATGAATGTACCAACTGTCAGAGGAGTTCCAGATGTATTTTCAGAAGAGTTACCAGGGTTACCTACATTAGATCTTAGGAATGAAGTGGTATTGGGTAGCATTAATTTCTATTATACATTATAGAAGGGTACCAGGTAGAATCAGCAAACTTGAAGAACCAGTTGGAAGAGCCGCTTGATAGGAGGCCGTTATGCTGATTATTTAATCAAGAGGGGCATCGGTTTGTATATGAAGGATGAAAGTTTTGGATTATGTGTTGGCTACCGATAGTTAAACCAAATCAATATGAAGAACAAATAAATATTCATTACTTTAAATTGATGAATTGCTGGAGCAGTTGAGAAGAGTAACAGTGCTTTTGAAGGAAAACATGAGATCAAGGTGTTGACACTTGTGAATTGGAGGGACATTTGTTTGAATAAATAATAAATAAGTAGCATTGCATGGTACGGGTACTTGAAAGTTGTAATGAAGCTTATATTCACGGCATTGATGCATAGTATTTTCAAGCATTACCTTGATAACTCTATAATTGTGTTTATTGAAGATGTTTTGATATATTCAACATTGAGAATCATTT
The DNA here is from genome assembly GCA_948193215.1 of Bocquillonia castaneifolia. Taxonomy (NCBI): domain Eukaryota; kingdom Viridiplantae; phylum Streptophyta; class Magnoliopsida; order Malpighiales; family Euphorbiaceae; genus Bocquillonia; species Bocquillonia castaneifolia. Next base: position 11,676 of record CANYLF010686666.1, read on the forward strand.
TGCAAACATTAAGAGAGAAATAGTTTATGTAAGTCCAATAAATGTGAATTTTAGATAGGTAGAATTGTATCCTATGGCTATACTGTGATTAAGCATGGAGAACAACTAAATCATTTAGGGTGGAAGCTATAATAGTGTGCGAACCCCCAAAGAATATGTCAGAAGTTCATAGTTATCTGGGATTGACAAGTTGTTATAGGGAATTTGTGGAAGACTCCCTTATAAATGCCAACCATTAATTAATCTGTTGAAAAGGTAACTTTCCTTCAAATAGTGTGATATGCACCGGGTAAGTTTTGAAGAATTGAAGCACACACTTATTTCTATACCAGTGTTAGTATTATATGTGAGAGGCGGAGAATTGTAATATATACAGATGCTTCTCTGAGTACTTTGGGATCTATGTTGACATAGTCTGGTAAGGGTATTGTTAATGTATTCTGATAGTTACGATTTCATAAATTAGATTATTTTGTACGTGATCTTGAAATAACAGCAAATGTGCATGCCTTGAAGACATGGAGATATTCTTTTGATGGTGAATGGTGGAAGCTTGAAATATATATTTTTTTTATTTAAAAATAGTTGAACCTTAGAAAATAGAGATGAAGGGAGATATTGAAAGACTGTGGAGTATTATGGATAATCACTCAGCAAAGGAAAAATGCCGTAACAGAAGCACGGGGTAAGAAGACTATAGAAGATATAACAAGTATGACTATACATTATCTGAATTCTTTGCTGATACCTGAGCTATGGACATAAACTTTTCTATTAATAATAGATTGTTGATGGTCATAATAGTGATTAAATCCTAGTTATTTAACAAATTCATAGAGGCTCAAAGTCAAGATTTTTATTTACAGTAAATTAAGAAGAAATTCCAGGTTGGAAAATCTTGAAAGTTAGTAGCAAGCGATTGTAGAATATGGGTAATGAAACTTAGAGTGAATGTACCAAATATTGAAAAGTTGAAGAAGAAAATTTTATTTTGTAAAAGCTCACAATTATCCTTTTACTAAGCAACATGGAAGTATTAAAGTGTAATACAGAATAAAGATTCAATGTTGATGGCAAAGAGTGAAGAATGAGATGATGAAGGGTTTTATTTTGTTAGTAAATGATGATACAATATCATGCTTTTGAAAAAAAATTCAATTATTGTGTGTTTTAGAATAGAACTGATAAGGTTAACATGGATTTAATGTAAAGAACATGAGGTGGTATTAGTTATAGTTGATGAATTAATTAGTTAGCTTGTCATTCTACTTATGCAACAAAGGGATTCGTTTGATAACTAGCGAAATGTATACAAAGAGTAAGAATACAGGGGATGTTATATTTATTTATTTTGATGAAAGATCTTTAGTTCTCATTTCTGGAAGAATTTATACACTATGAGGAAGACTATACTATATTTCAGTAATGTATTTCAACCATAGATGGGTGGACTAATCGAGATAACTATTCAAATTTTTGAGATATTTTATGAGTTGTGCATTAGAGTACAATGGGAATTGGGATGAACAAGTATCACTTTTAAATTTGCTTACCATAACGGTTTTTATTCTTATTTTGATATGTCATTTATGAAGCCTTATATGGGAAGAAAATGTGGAGGACTGGTGTATTGAGTTGTATAAAGGATTGAAACAATTGAAAGATTTTGAAATCGTTCAAGAAACAGTAGACAAGATATGAGTTATGAAACAGGGTATCAAGGTCATGAGGTGGTATTAGTTATAGTTGATGAATTAATTAGTTAGCTTGTCATTCTACTTATGCAACAAAGGGATTCGTTTGATAACTGGCGAAATGTATACAAAGAGTAAGAATACAGGGGATGTTATATTTATTTATTTTGATGAAAGATCTTTACTTCTCATTTCTGGAAGAATTTATACACTATGAGGAAGACTATACTGCATTTCAGTATTGTATTTCAACCATAGATGGGTGGACTAATCGAGATAACTATTCAAATTTTTGAGATATTTTATGAGTTGTGCATTAGAGTACAATGGGAATTGGGATGAACAAGTATCACTTTTGAATTTGCTTACCATAACGGTTTTTATTCTTATTCTGATATGTCATTTATGAAGCCTTATATGGGAAGAAAATGTGGAAGACTAGTGTATTGGGTTGTATAAAGGATTGAAACAATTGAAAGATTTTGAAATCGTTCAAGAAACAATATACAAGATATGAGTTATGAAACATGGTATCAAGGTGGAGCAAGACAGACAGAGAAGTTTTATGGACAAAAGCAGTAGGGGAAATGAGTACATAGTTGAAGATAAAGTCTTTTTGAGAATAATACCATGATGGGGTACAAGATGTTTTCTATGTTTCTATGCTACAAGATATCATTCAGATTCAAGTTATTATCAAGATACCAAAAATTTGAAGTTTCAGATGAACTTACCTATGTTGAAGATTGGTTGAGATATAAGATGAGCAAGTTAAGAAACTAAGAACCAACTTAGAATAGGAGAAGCATATGAGGGTTAAGTATCCATATTTGTTTGTGATGTGCGTCGTAAGTGATTAATTTCGGGGGATGAAATTTTCTAAGTGGGAGAGAATTGTAACGGCCCCATAATTAAATAATAATTAATTATGCATTTATATATTAAATCATTTCATTAAGCATGTCATTGGCATCATAATAAGGTGTAATGCATTGCACAATAATATGTGATAGGATATATTGTGTGTAATAAGGTTTGTGGAAGTCGAATTAGTTGAGGGATTAGATTGTAAGAAAAGTTGAGGGAGCTAATTGTAATAGAAATAAGAATCAATGATTCATTGGGTAGTAGTATTTTATTTAAGGGTTGTATGGTGAAGGAAATTTTGTTACATGTGGCAAGTAAGGAGGGGTGATGGGTGGATGACAAGTGTCTTAATTATAAGGAAAAAAAACAAAAGACAAGTGTCAAGAAGCGAGATTGCAAGATGGTAATTAATTAATTAATAATAATAATTATTATTATAATAATAATATTTGTAGTGGAGAATCTCTACACTCATCTTCTTCTTCCATTCTTCCACATAATTTCTTTTCTCTACACAAAATCCTCCATTTATGATTCTTGAAGCTTTTGATTGGAGAAGACAAGAAAGGATGGGAGATTATAAATAGCAAATAGATTAATTGAGGCTTAAAAGATGATTGAGGTAAGCAATTGTTTTATTATGGTAGTTTCATTATGTTATAGTTTTAGAGAATTTGGGGGGTTTAATTAGAATTGCATAAATATGCAATTAATATATAAATTGAAGGGATTATTGAGTAGTAAATGTATGTTGGATATTAAATTGATATTGAATTGCTTGTTTGGATGGATTATTGTGTTTAGGGAATTTCCTGAGGCAAGGAGTTTAAGAAGGAAGGCTAGTAGGTTTGATTTGGTGTTCTACATGTTTTGTAAGTATATAAATTAATTAAACTTGTGTATATTAAGTGGAAATTGCTATGTTGCTTAATTGCTATGTTCTTATATTGAATTGTGTATTGAATCATTGATGTGGTGAAATTCATTGAATTGTGATGAATTGTGATGATGGTTGATTATGATTGTAATTGTGATTTGATGAGATGTTGGTTGAATTGTTGTGTTGAGAAGTGTTGTGAATTGTGATGAGAATCGAAATGTGTTGTGATCGAGAATGGGAAAAAGATGACTCATGAGAATGTGATATGCATGTGATCGAGAAAGCTGAGCCTGGCAGATAGCTACCCGTATGTGTGAGATGGCGAGACTAAGCCGGGCGGATAGTCTCGTCGGGGCCACTTAAATGTGAAATTATGTGAGTAAATGAAATTAAATGTGAAGAAATGTGAGGTTAAGTCATCCGTCCCTAATTTGATGAGATTGATGTGAATTGAAATTGCTTGGTTGGTTTGAGATGATGATTTGGTTGATTATTGCTTTCATGGAATGATTAAATGTGATTGACTGTTAGACTTGATTCTGATTGTATAGTCGTTGTGTGGAGTATGTGATAGTTGTATATTTGGCAATTTTAGCTTAATGTATTCAAGGTTTACTTGATTAAATACTTATTGAGTTGCCAGCTCACCTCCTTGCCATAATTTTTCAGGTTGATAATAGCTTGCCGATAACTTGCTAATAGTTTGATGATCTTGGAAGTTTACATGTAATGATGCAGTAGAAGTTTTAAGGCTAGCCAGTGGATAATCATTTGCTTGTTTATACGTTCCTGTTATGGATGTTTAAGAAATTAAGAGTTTTGGATGTTGATATGTATATATGTTGTATAGTTTGGAAAATGGTTGTATAAAGTTGATTTTGGATCAATTATACGCTTTAAAAGATTTTCAATATTCCTTGTATATAATGCTATTGCATTTTAAAGTTGGAAAGTTTATTATCTCTATAAGTTGATTTTGAGCCTGTTGGAGTCTGTTTTTACAAGGAAAAGTCAAAAATTCTGTTTTGGAACTGTGATTTTTGGAAAAATATTTCGTTTTGAGATTTTTACCTTAGCAACGATCGTTTTAAGGTTAACAATGATCGTTGCTATTTTTACAACGAGGTAGTTGTAGATGTCCCACGTGCTCGTGTATCTTATTGGAATCTTTGCCATTTTCATGTCATTCACAACGATCACTATGAATTTCACAACGATCGTTGTTACCCTAATTTTAAAAAAATATATTTTTGGAAAGGAGAATCTTAAAAGTTTGAAATTAAGATTAATTACTATTATTATTTATTTTATTCCTTATTATATTGTGTTAGTTTCGGGATGTTACATCAAGGCTATCCCTGTAACAGACCGAAATTTAATTATATGCATTAGTGGTTAATTAACATCATTAGTATGTTTAATTTTGTTAATTGAGGTTGATTCATTGGTGATTATGAGTAGTAAGGGTGTAATTGAAAGAAATAAAAGTTGGAGGTGGTAAATGGTAATAAT
>CANYLF010686905.1:0-12190 GCA_948193215.1 Bocquillonia castaneifolia
TTTGTATGATTGGACATTCAAGGGGGAGTGTTATAAATATTTTATTTAAAGTGAATGTCCAATCAATTAGTAGTAGATTAATAATTGATAGATAGTAGATGTCTATCAAATATGAAGAGCCACAATTGCAATAGTAAAGCCGCAATTATAACAGTACAACCGCAAATGGTAACAGTACAGCCGCAATAGTAATAGTCTCTATTTCTTTTCCTATAAATAGGCAGGAAATGTAAGAAGGAAATTCAATTCAATTCCATTCTATTATAGAGAGAGAAAATTTGCTTAAAATAATATTGAAATTCTCTTCTTATTTTTTTAGTTTTTAATAATTGTGTTTCTCTTTTTAATTATTGTGTTCTTATTTTACATAATTTTCTAATAGTAATATATTAATTGTAATGTTTTTTATAATATTTAAGAAAACTAATACTATTATTTGATTTTATTTATGTTTACAATATAATAAAAAATAAGAATAAATAAAATATGAATGTAAGATTAAAATATTGATAATAAATCAAATAAATTTGTTATTATCAAACGAAAGAGTCTACTTACTGAAAAAATAAAATAAAAAGAATGCTGCTATATATGTACGTCTATACTTCATTTTCGCTTGGTCGTTATCCTTTGTTGCAGTTTGTTTGTTGGATTGTGCTTTAATTATTGAGCATTTGAGGCATTCTGCATGTGCTAATAATTGGGGACTAACCATTTACTTTTTCTTCCTTCATTTGCAAATCTATATTTTGATTTGGTTGTTCCTTATATATACATGCATGGCATCCCTTTTTTTTTTTATCTTTTTTTTTTATATTTTCATCCATCCCACCTAATTTCATATCATTATCCGTATGTAATGAATTTTTGTTTTTTTGTGTAGATTAGGAAAATATCATTAAAAAAAACTAATTTAATATGATTACACAATTCGTTATGTAAATTATGATATCCCATTTGATAAATTAATAAACAGGAGTTGATTTTCTTTTATATAATCAGTAACGATAACTGTATTAATTCCATTCGCATATTAAGTACATCATTGAAATATCTAAGAATGTTAAAATCACGTGATCCAACATTCATCGTTCAACATTCTCTATAAAAACATCACAAGCAACTAAGCATTTGGTACGAAGAAAACAAAAAATGAAGAAGGCTGATTATTAATATAATTTTTCCATATCATATTGTAAAGTGATTTTTTAATAGGTTGAGATTGATAAATATAAATTTAATGAAATGTATCAAAATTAATAAATGAATTTAATTGATAGAGATATTTATAATCTACATATGAGTTATGTGTTCGAATTCACTTTCTTTAAACTAAAAAAACATTAAATTCAATAAATGCTTGAATTTATAATAAATCAAGTGGAATCAACAAAAGAATAAGAAATACTTTTTTTAAATAAAATGAGGTCTTTCATTGATAATAATCGATCAATACAACTTGTAACAGATAAATAAATTCAAATGTAATCAAGACATACATATAGATTATAACATAAAGATAAAATTTTCCTTTAAAAATTCTTCAATCGAGTTGATGAATCAATTGTAGATAGCACTTTGACCGCGTTTGACACAATGGTAAGAAACTCAATCTACTCGGTTACTATATTGAGCCATAAATCGACTTCATCATCATAAGACGAGTCTTTAAACAAGTCCGATCTTGTGAATATCAGATTCAAACCCTTATTCACTTCCATAATGAAAAATAAAACTCTCATAAAGAGAGAATCAAATTTCCATTGAGAAGGACAAAATAAAAAAAAATAACAAAAAACAAACATAAAAAGCTAAAACCAATAGATGTATTTTAATCAATAAAAACTAAACTAAAATATAAATATAATGTCCACCACTGATTTTTGTATAGTCGGTGGTGACTTAACTATAGAACTCTAGAAGAAAAAAGAGAGGAGAGAAAGGAGAGAGCGGCTGGGGTTTTTAGGAGTGAAAGAATAAGAAATATAGCTGCTCTCATTATTATTTAGAAGTACATATAAGGCTTATTGGGATTTCCATTCAGGGATGACAAACACGTTTTCAATTTCTAAATTTATTTTCTTTATCATTTTTCACAATAAGTTGGATGTTTTTATCAAATAAATCTATTAGTATAAGTTGTTTATTCTCTCTTTATGAGAGTTTTGTTTTTATCTTATTCTATGGGAGTTTTTATTATCCTCTTTTCATGGGAGTTCGATCTAATTTTTTGATTGAAAATTTTTATTATTATACCATACCACAAAATATGAATCTCCGTTATTGGAAAGATACAAGTCATTAAAGATTTTACATGACAGATTTACAATCATGTTTTTGGTGTTTCGATATAATTTTTTGATTGAATATTTTCATTACTATACCACAAGATATGAATTTCTGTTATTGAAAGAATATTAAATCATCGAAGATTTCACATGACAGATTTACAATCATGTTCTTGGAGTCAAGCTGAAGTGTTATTAATAGTATAGGTGATTTATCTTCAATTGACTCTCTAAAAAAATTCTTAAAATTAATTGTTCAATTTTTTTAAAATTGCTTTTTGCAAACCTATTTTCTGGAAATGCACTACATACTTGTGTTTTCTTAACAGTAAAATTTCAAAATTAAAAAACTCAATTTTTGTTTGAAAGTGGCATTTGTGAAAATGTAATGCCAAACCCATCTGTAGTAATTTACTATTTTAGTTTTAAATTAATTGTCAATCGAAACATTTCCGTTAAAAAGTTACGATTACTATGACTGATTTACTTTTTATAACTAGTAGTATTAAATGTAACAATAATAAATGTATAAGACGATTGAGAATAAAAGAAGAAAATAAAAAATTAACCCGTTTATTTTCTCTTACTCTAAAAAAACTCATTTTTTTAAAATGAATAGATAATTTAGAATAATAAATATTTGTATACAAATAAAAATAATTACTGTACAATTCACAGTTAATTTGGAATGTAGGAAGTACCATATAACACAAAAAGTGCAATGTAATGAATTACTTAAAAAAGCAAACCAATGAAATGTGAGGTAATGGCAATGGCCCCTTTCTGTATATTTATGTGTGAGTTTGAGGCAGAGGGAAGGATTGAAGAAGGGGAAGAGAAGAAGTAAGAGGGTTGAAAAGCACATGCTATAAAATCGCGTGGTAGGAAAATTAGATGAAATAAAGAACAGTGCATTGGATTGGCCAAACATAAATAGACAAAATAGTGTTATTTAATGCTGCTTATCGTCTTCTTTAGATTGCATAGAGAAGAGAAAGATTTGATCTTTTTTTATTTATTATTAGCTCTTTTTCTTCTGCTAGTGCTGCCTGCTTATTAGGAAGGAGGGAAATTAAATATACCCTCTCCGAAAATTCTCATTTCCCATTACAGCAAAAAGAAAAGAAAAAAAAAATTACACGCACATAAACTCCCAAAAACCAAGAAAATATATTTCCTTTGTATCCTGTTTTTATATATACAGTACATCCTTGAAAAACAACTGTAGCTCATAGAGAAATACACAAGGAAGAGAGAAGAAGAAAGCAAGAGAAAGGAAAGAAGAAATGTTTGCTGCAGAGAATGGACTTAAGGGTGACCCTAGGCTACAAGCCATCTCTGAAGCCATTAGGGTGGTGCCTCACTTCCCAAAGCCAGGTACTTTAATTTATTTTATTTTATTTTTCTCTGTTAAGTTCTTGCATGTTTGTGTGTTTTTCTTGAAAATTCTCTAGTGGAATTGTTCGGTTGAATTTTGTTGATTGTTGACAGGGATAATGTTTCAAGATATAACAACTTTGTTGTTGGATCACAAGGCTTTTAAGCACACTGTTGATATTTTTGTTGATCGGTACAGAAATATGGGCATTTCTGTTGTCGCTGGTATCAAATCAAAAGCTTTTGCTCTTTTTGTGTGTTTGATTTCACTGAATTGGGTGGTTCACCTGCATGAATTATGGATTTTTTTCCCTCTTCTTAAAGCTCTGTTCTTTTACAGTTTTGATGATTATTTATAACTTGAGCTAGCCTATATCAAAGATTCATTGTTCATAGTTTTAAAAGGTGATGCATTTGCAGATGTTCTTTTACAAAAACATACAAATAGAGTTATGAATTCCTTGTGCCAGCAAGAAAACACTAGAAAACAAAAACTTGCAGACGAACCCTTTCCGTCAGTTTGTGTGTTGGTGGGGGATGGGCATGGGCCATTGAGAATTTGTGCAAAGCCCACTTCAGTGTACACAATTTTTAGGCATGATTTTGGAATGTTGGTATCAATCCACCTGGTTATATGCTTGTTTGCTTGAGCAATCATATAAGTTGGCATGTTAATGCCAGTTTCTCAACTGAAGAAGAAGTTTTGTATTGCAGATAGTGATATGCCCATTTTAGCTGTTCCACTACTTGTTGTGAAGGCAAGTTTTTGCTTTTGACTTTTTTCTTATCATTGTATGAAGGAGTTGAAGCTAGAGGATTCATGTTTGGTCCATCAATAGCATTAGCCATTGGTGCAAAGTTTGTTCCACTGAGAAAACCAAGAAAGCTGCCAGGTAAATTAAGATGTTGATTGGTAATTGTGTGATTGTTATCATCTGTTGTTGAAATTAATGTGATAGTACAAAGTGGGTGATGATGTAAATATATAAAAAAAAAAAAAAACAGGTGAAGTGATATCAGAACCATATGTGCTGGAATATGGAACTGATTGCCTAGAAATGCATGTGGGTGCTGTTCAGCCTGGAGAACGTGCATTGATTATTGACGATTTGATAGCAACAGGAGGGACCCTCTCAGCTGCAATTAGGCTATTGGGTTAGTAAATCAAATTCACATTCACATTTTCACTCTGTGATCTATTTGATCGGATCCTTTGTCTTTGCTTGGCTTTTATTCTCACATAAATAAATGTTGGTTTCTTAGAACGCATGGGTGCTGACGTTGTTGAATGCGCTTGTGTTATTGGCCTGCGTGATGCCAAGGTAATTAATACTCTTGTTTTTTTTTTTTTACCTTTGTTTTGTACTCTTTTCTGCCCACTGCCTGTGCCATAGTTGCCTCAAACTTGTTCATGTCTTCTACTATACTGTATACGATATGATTGTGATGTGTCTGTCCTTCCTGGATCCATATGATAGTTTAGCACTTTAGCTACTCGTGTGTAAGCTATTTTTTTTTTGGAAAATGCTGGGATAAAATATGTACATTTCCTTCATAAAATCTAGATAACAAAAAATTATATTAATTAAATGTATGTTTATTTTTAATTGAGACATAACATAATAACTAATAGACATGTAGCAGCGTCGTCCTTTTCTGCAAAGTTGTCAAAATCTGATATGTGTGTGTTTCAGGGGCAGTGCAGGCTTAATGGAAAGCCACTTTACATCCTAGTGGAGCCTCGTGAAATAGATGATTGTTATCAAGGTACGGTTGATTCCTATTATTAAGAATATATAATACGTAACTGTGTCTCTGTAGAAAGTGTTTTCTCGATCACGTTAATAGCTTTTGATCCTTCCTTATTCATGATGATAAATATGTAGAAAGGGTTTTCACTATTCTACTTTATGATTTAACCAACCAATTTTAGTGCATGCAGATCTGTAAGAAGAGTGTGAATAGAAATATGCTATGCTTGGGCCGACTTGCAGAAAAGAGATGAAGCTTAAGCAGCAACAGGTCATGATATTATGTTGATATGTTTCAATGATTTGTTGTCCTGCCTTCCCTTCCCTGTCCAAATTTTGGATTTCTCAATGTGATGTAGAAAAGAAGGTTTGCCTCTTCTTATTAGGCTTGTTATTAATCTTTTTCCATGATTTTAAAAAAGGAGGAGGAGAAGAAGAAGAAGAAGAAGACCCATTCCATTTCTAAATTATCATTGTTCTTAGCATCTCGTCTCATCGCTTTATTTTTGAAATTAAGGAGCTGAAATTGATCCTTCCTTGGCCAATTTTACTAAAACTGTTACTATATAGATAAATTTGCTCTCATTCTCTGTAACTGTTAAAAGAACAAGGTAAGTGCATGGTCCATCCATATCCTTTGTAGGGTGCAGGAACAAGTGCAGTTGAGTAGACGCATGCAAATAATCATGATATTGTTGTCGGTACTTGGTTCCCTCTGCCTGCCTGGCCAATAACAATGCTTTCAATTTCTGACAGTTTTTCATGCTGTCTCAATTTCATGGTCATCTAAGCACCTGCACTTCCAAATTTTGCACTTGTTCAAATTGACTCTGTCTGGGATGGAATGGAAGCCACTCATTAATTTCAATCACATTCAACACCAATATAAAAAAAGCTTGAATGATGCTTGTATTGACCAAAATCTACAATAAGAAATAAATTTTTTTAAAAAAAGGAAGAAGATCTAGCTTTGGAAAACTGTACAAAAGCATGTTCAATTCAGTTTCCACGTGGGCCTCCAACATTTCCCATTCTATTTAGTCAGACGGTAAGAATACAACACGGAAAATAGGATATTCCTTTGTGGTGATTTGTATGTGTGGAACAAAATTAGTTACATGAGTTCTACTACTGGGTTTCATTTGCCAGTAATGATCAGTGTGAATTTCCTTCCTTTTTTTCCTTGAGAAAAAAACAATACAATATTTAAATGTTACTCAACTTTCTACATGATCAAGTTTCAAAGGAGCCTCATTGCCCTTCCTAGATATCTTGCCTGCACGAAGAGCACTGCGCATGACAGAATTCACCCTTTTCCTCAACTTAGCATTATCCGTGAATAGATTTGCTAGCATCTTCTGCAGGTCCCGCATATCATCATCACTTGTTGCAATTTTGTCGTCTTCAAATAGCCCTTGTGCCTAATTGGAAAAATAAATGTCCTTGTCAATAATGTTAATAGAAACCCAATATTGATATTAAGCAAAATCAAGACAGCAAACCTAATTTGGCTTCATATTCACAATGCATTTCCCATGGATCGAAGTTCAAATTTCCTGACAAAGCAGGATTCGGAAACATGAATAAGTACCTCAGCAAGTAATACGCTGATTTGCTCATCAGATGTAGACAACAAATCTAAAGCATCTGCCAACGAGGATTCCACAATAAATTCATCCTCCTCCTCACTGGATAGATTAAGATTGCAATCCTTAAGCCGGTCACAAAGACTCCTGCAATCATATAGCAGCTTCTTTCTAGCACTTTTGTCATGCGTACTCATTTCTCTTTCCTCTTGAAGAAGTTTCTGGAAAACAACCATATTACAGAATCATCAGATATTTCATTACTTCCACAACTTAGGTCAGATCATCCATGATAAACAAAGTTGCAGATTTTATCATAATTTGGATATAACAAAGGTGACAAGTCATGGCCGTAAACAACAGGCTGCCATATCAACTGCCTATTTAGAGATCCTTAATCACCTGTGCATTGCTGCTCATGCAAACACAGTAGTAAAATTTCAAAGTGAAGTAGAAAATAATACATGATTAGCAATTGCCATAATTACCTCAACTTCAGATTTCTCCCTCAAAGATCTACTAAGCTCCTCCTTTAGCACTGCCTGGGAACTTTTGAGAGTTTTGAACTGTTTAGCAAGAAATTTAATGTCTGCTTTTGATTTTGCTTCTAGCTCCTCGTGCTGTTTTGACAAACTCTCAAGCTGCTTCTTAGTAGCATCCAACTCTTGTAGTGCCCTGTCTTTCTCCATATCAGCCGAGTCCCTCTTTAATTCTCTACTTGAATTGTCATCCTGTAACTTTCACAAGTACCATAATCCAGACAATTGTAATTGAAAGAACCATATCCAACAAATTGCTACCGTATAGAATTTTGAACAGAAACTACTGACAGCAATCATAAAAAGATGACAAAATTTAAAGCTAGAAGGGTTGCTGGCATCTAACCTCTTTAGACTTCAACTTCATGTCCATTTCCAATGATTTCCGCCTTAGTTCCTCCATATCCCACTGCATTTGGGTAAGTCTTTCCCTTTCGAGAAAAATAGCTTGCTGCAGGTTTTCTTTATTTTTCTCTCTGGTAGTTTCAAGTTCTGCTTCCAAATCATTTACCTGAAGAGATGCAATTAATTAGGGCTGTTTATATTATACTCCATTCATTCATATTTATTTGTCGTTTTAGGGATTAGATTTTGTTCCAAAATGTTCCTTTTTCTCATATTTCAAGACGCTATTAAAGTTGTTCTTCCTACTTTACCCTCATACTATTTTAAAAAGCTAGAATTTAATGAACGAGTGATATCACAAAAGGATAATATTGTCATACAATACTATAAAGGGTGGCTCTGTATCCAGAGCATGAATTACTATGGTTGTGACTTTTTGTTACATTTTAATTTGACAAAACTCACCCTACATCTAGTATGTTAAATTAATTATCATATATTTTCACAACATTAATTATTGTAGTAATATTCTATCCTTTTTTAATACCATTTTCTTTCTAATTATATATGCCTTTTTATGGAGAAACACATTTAAGAATAATTAATGAGTTCATTCAATGTTCAAGTCAAACAAAAGTAAAAAATAAATTAAAATTTGAAACCTGCAAAATTTTTTTCGATAAATTGAAACCTGCAAATTAGTAAAAAGAAAAGAAAAAACTACAATTCCATATAATTAAGTACTTAAGTTTTCTTATTCTAAAAAGGATTCAGTATCAAACTAGATTTCTTTTTTTTTTTTCTATTAGTTCTTATTGATATATATTAGATTATTGATTCAAAAAGTTTTTTTCTTGACACTACCTATGAAAAAAATTATTGATATATGATAAATTCTAAAATAAAATATCACATTTTAAAGTTTTTCTTAATTATTCTCTTCAATTTTAAAATCCATTGACAAGTAAATTTTTAAGTAGTGAAAATGAAAATTTCATTTGCTCCATTCTAAACCTGTTAAAACTTAAATCAGAACACGTCCTTAAAAAAAACTTAAATAGGAATACTCTTCTTTTGTTAATATGGAAATGACTAAATATAGGGATTTTGAAGTCTATACATAAAAAAGAATTTTTAATTAGCAAGGGAAGAATCTTGGGTGTACTTAATACAAATATATATCATAAAAGGTAAATTGAATATATTAAATATAAGGATAATTTTGCCAAAGTATAAGTTAATAAAAAAATATTGCTTTAGCCATAGTAAATTATGCTCTGGAAATAGGGCCACCCTACAATAAATTAGGCTAATTTCAATTATATAGGAATGGAGGGAGTATCTAATCTCCAAGTAAATATTGATGTAGAAAGGAAAACAGAACATTAAATGATATGTCCAAATTAGGCTTTCAGGAGACAATTATCGTCTTCCATTTACTAAGTAACCCGTAATAACTGTCAAAATTATTTTGAGCAATAAATAGGAATTTTCTTTAAATAAAAGCTCGGTCACTTAAAATAACCCCCAGTGTGGCGCATCACATATGCATGTAAAAAGCAACTTGATTTTAAGTAGGCACACCTTTGTTGTTAGGTAATCTTTCACTGCTATTTCTTGATTTAATCTCGTAATAAGGTCCTCCATGTCTGTTTTTGCAGTGACTAATCTCCGCTGCATGGTTAACAGAACCCTGTTCATTTTATGACGCTGATCCGATGGAAGGACTATATGTGTGTCACCTGCAAACCGCAACTCTGTGCCGCCAAGATTTCCTGCCACATTAGAACTGTCAGCACCTCCATGAAGGTCAAGAGATCCATCCCCAGATGAATTTGGTACACCATAGTTTGATATTTCACTGCCTCTTATTGAACTTCCGTCACTTCCAACACTCTCACTAGACAACTTCCGAGCATGACCAAAAACTTTGCTACGCTCCAAATCCGAGAAAAGTTCCATGCCATTGCTAGCAAGAAATGATATTTTGGAAGCATTCCCGTTGTATGCATCTTTCCCTGTGACATTATTAATATGCGTGGCATGCGGCTTGTGCCTTGGTAAGCCTTCAAGCTGCTCCAGAATTGTCTGTCCCATGAATAGTCCCTCATCAATATTGGACATGCCATACTTAACAAGCTTTTCTAATGGATTTGTCAAATCTTCATCCAATGTTAGATCCTCTAATCCTGTTTCAAGCTGTTCATCCCTTCCCAACCTGGGTGATCCAATGTCAGATGTTTCATACGCAGTATCACTGCCATAATCTGATGTGACTGATGAACTGCCAGCAACGAGAGAAGTTGAATTTGGAGGCATCTGAAATGAAGAAGTTGTACAGTCAGCAGCAGGACCTGGCACCGATGACTGCTGGTTTATATCCTGGAATGCTGAAAAATAAAGAATGATATTTAAGATCAAATTTTCAGAAAGGACAAAGGTAATGAATGAAAATTACTACAGGAGAGGGATTTGATAAATAATGAAGAAGTTGTACAGTCAGCAGCAGGACCTGGCACCGATGACTGCTGGTTTATATCCTGGAATGCTGAAAAATAAAATATTTAATATCAAATTTTCAGAAGGGACAAAGGTAATGAATGAAAATTACTACAGGAGAGGGATTCGATAAATAATGCTTTTTTGAAAATCAATGATGTTTTTAAGGTGAATTTGATGCACAACAATAACACATACAAGACCTCGCAGCAGCCTCCAATTCAAGAAAAGACGCTACTGCCATGGTACGTGATAAATCAATGTCAGATAGCAACTTAGTCATCCACTCCTCCAAAGAGCACCTTCTCTGCAATAAAACTAGGACTTTGAGAATATCAGTCACTCCTAGATGAATGAAAACATAAGTTCCTATTGCAATTGGGTAAAAAAGAGTGAAAAAGACAGTTAACAACATGTTCATAAACCTAATCATATGTGTCAAGGAATTTGACATGTCGAAAGAAGCGAGTTGCAGATCCATAAAGCAAAAAAATCACAAAAGCAACCACAAAGCCTATCTTGTACCTCTTCCAAAAGTGCCCTGCTTTTTAAACGCAGTAATCCCTTGGGAGGCGCTGGTGGAAGATTTTTCTTGGGAAATGATCTTTTAAGCTACAAAGCAAGCAATCAAAAACACAGAAAATTTAGTAAATCAATGTCTAGTTGATTGTTGAAAGGAATAATTAGCTCTGAATTGTACAATGCTTTATAAACTGCAAACATAAGAAGCTCCAGAAAAGGTCCAGCACTTACATCAGTAAACAACTTTAAAAAATCATTAAATCTCCTCAACACTCCCCGTGTAGTTGTAACTCCTTCAGGCGATTGCAAACCAACCTGAACCCTGTAAAACTGCCCCCTAAAGAAAGTTAACATTAAAGACATTTAAAGCCGGTCCAGATTTATAATATACAATCGTGTGGCAAAAACGCCAATGCAAGTGACAAATTAACAAGCTACATCACAAAACACACTTGATAAGTATCAAATGAATTAAAAAGGAAACAAGCAGTTAAAGAACAAAGGAACTAAGTGATTATATATAGATAGTGTACCACAACAGGATCTGAATCTCTTGATTTTGGAAGAACAACCCAAGACGGTATAGTTACACAATAACTCCATCCTGATCTTGGATCGTGCGGCCAAATAGTGTCCCGTCCATTCTGCACAAATAATTCATAAAAATAATTGCAAATTAGATTAGAAACAAGCAATATTAACATCCAACCCAATCTAATCAAATGCACTTCCTGCCTTGTTAACTTAATAGTATGAGAATCAAAAAATGAAAAAATAAAAAAAAATAAAATGAAAACTATACCCATTTACGAGGAGGAGAACTCCAATCCATGCCTAAAGGTAAAGGAGAAGTGCCATCGTGTCTGTGCTTAGGTGGACTCCGTCTCTGCATCTTCTTCTCTTCTTCTTTGTTGATTAATCTTCTACAATAATTCAATTTACTTTGGTGAAATTGAGAGTGACCATATGAATTAAAATTTCAATGATCACTCTCTCTTTCTCTCATATTATTATTACTTAGAGGAATTTATTATCTAATTCAATAAACTTAATTTGACGACACTCAATAGTTTATTTAATTTAGAGTAATAATTAAAAAGAATGGATGGATTGAGTGATTGAATGAGTTAGGGTTTAGGATTCGATGATCGGATCGCAACAGAAGAACTTAGCCTAGCCTTAGCCTTTAGCTACCAAACAAAACAAAATAGACGGAGAAAAACGATTAACCTTTTCTTTTTGACAGGTGTGGAGTCTGTACTACAACAACAGCAGCGGCATTT
>CANYLF010687317.1:0-11819 GCA_948193215.1 Bocquillonia castaneifolia
TAATTATATATAATTAATAATTATTTAATGATAGTAATCACTAATTATATATAATTAAAAATATATTTATTAATTAATATGTAATTATCAATTAATTATAGTTATTAATTACTAATTATATATAATTAATGATTATACTTAATTAATAATTATTTTGAATTATTAATTAATAATTATGTTGAATTATTAATTAAATTATAATTAATAAGTATATTTTTATTAATCATGTATAATTAGTAATTAATAACTATATTTAATTAATAATTACATAATAATTAATAAATTTATTTTTTAATTATATATAATTATTGATTACTATAATTATATAATTATTAATTATATATAATTAGTAATTAATAACTATAATTAATGATTACATAATAATTAATAAATTTGTATTCATTAATCATGTATAATTAGTAATTAATAAGTATATTTAATTAGTATTTACATAAATATGTTTTTTAATTATATATGATTAGTGATTACTATTATTACATAATTATTAATTTATATATTAATGACTAATGATATTATGTATAAGTATAGAATTTATAATTAATATGTATATATAATTCTGTAATTACTAATTAAATATGTAATTACTATTGCAGATTATTTTTTAAATTAATATTGTTAGTAATAATTATATCTTTTTTAATAATGATAAAAGTTATACACTAAATAAAAATTGATTAGATATGTATACTTAATTTTAAATAAGTATGTTATAATGTGATATTAATCTTATATACAATAATTATTATTATTATTATTATTATTATTATTATAATTATAATTGTGATTATAAATATTATTTTTTTCATTAAGTATAATTTTATGTTTATATAATAAATATATTTTGGTTAAATATGTAACAGATATCATCAACAGCATAAATGGAAGGCAGATTGAAGGAACTACAAAGTTAAATGTGCTCAGCTCAGATCACTCCAAGGATGGGTGACCTACTGGGAAGTGGGTTGATTTAGGCAAAATAATGAGGTTTAAAGGTGTAATTAAGATGATTTGAAGAGTATTAAAGGTAATTAAAAAAATTAATTCATTAAAATTATTTTTTTATTTTTTAAATAATTTTAAATAATTTTTTAAAAAAATAAAAAATTAGAAAGGGATAAATCCGTTTCTAAATTTAGAAAGGGATTTAGAAACGGAATAAGAAACGAATTTATTTTGTCCCCTTCAAATATAAAAATTTGTTTCTAATTAATTAGAAACGGATTTTGGTCTGTTTCTAAATCTGTTTCTAAATTCACCAAAATCTATTTCTAAATTAAATACGATCATTTTAGAAATGGAAAAAATTTGTTTCTAATCCGTTTAGAAACGGAAAAAAAGGATTATAAACATATTTTGTCTGTTTCTAATCCGGTTTTTTCTAGTAGTGTCTGCAACACAGAAACTGAGTCTATTGAACATTGTCTATTCACTTGTAACATTAGCAAGCAAGTGTGGAATAGAGTAACGATCATAGGTGACATTCCCCACTTTTCATAGGCTTCTCCATTGGTTCAGAATGAAGGCAAAGGAAAAGATCAAGAAGGCGACGATTAGAAGAGTAATGTTCGCTACAACAGTTTACTGTCTATGGCAAGCTAGGAATAAGCATATCTTTAAACTGGAGGCTCCCATTATTAATCATATAGTGCACAGAATTAGGAACTTACTTTTGTATAGATATAGTGATAGTCCTCAGTTATTTCTTAAATTCTTTGATAGTATGATTGTAGACAGTGCCAAGGCAATCTCCTCAGTAGTTTTTTTTTTTCCATTCTTTTAGAGTAATGGATCCTTTTTTGGTGTTCTTGACCAAAGAAAAAAAAGAACTGAGAAACTGAATATATAACCAAAAAGGCAATCTTTGGGGCTGCTCCTCTAAAGTTCAATTCAAAACCAGTAAACCAATTATTCTACAATTTCCCCCTCTTCTAATTTGTCTTGAACAAAAGGGATTCCTTTAGTACTTGACAAAAATTTCCTTTCACTTTCTTTCTCTTCCTTGGCAAATTCACATTCAAATCAAAAAAATCATCAGGATTGGCTTGTCCATTGAGATCTATATAAACATCTATCAAACCCTCATCAAAATCAAAGTCCATATCCTCATTGGTTTCTCATATGACTCATCTAATGAATTCTCAGACATGTTATGATGAGAAATTTCAGGAAATGAACTCAAATGTACATTTTTCGTGAAATCATAAACCTAGGAATGTGAAAAGTCAACTTTTTCTTCTATTTCCTCCTCTCTTAATGATACACCTTTTGGGATTGGGTGATCATCACAAACAGAACTATTAGTTGCTGGTATGTGAGCAACAGATTGCATTGCATGCTTTTGACAACATCAAAATCGCAGTTGTAGGAAGGGAGGAAGATGTGTATAACAGGGTGGACTTCAAAAAATTGTCCCCATGGCTAAACCAACAATCTCCTTACAATCACAGCAGCTGATAAAACGCTTATTTCTCGAATTGAACATACCAGAGTAAAAAAATATTTATGCAACATGATCCAAAATAGCTGGATAGCAATCAGACTGATTGAATTGACCATAAATAAATATGGTTTTAAAAATTGAACCGAACCGGCCAGTTCAATCGGTTTAATCGGGAACTGGAGCCTAAACTGGGTCAATTGCACCATGAAACTGGAAATTCGATTTAACCAGATTGACCCATAGAAAACCATAAAAATCGGGAAAAATCGATGAACCGGACAATCTAAAATAACTGCCCGGTTCTTTACAAAATAGGAAGAAAAGTAACCAGACCATCGGGATCAAACTCATAACCATACACTGTACATGTCAAAAAGAAAAAGAAAATTTGATTCAAGTTTTCTCAAACTAAAATAAAATCATAAAATCATCTTATAATCTATATCATCAAATCTAATTTCTCTAAAATTAAAAGAACTTGGAATATCCAATAAAGAAAAGAAAAAAAAAGAAGTGATAAGTAAAGAATTGAGAAAATTTAATCTTTCTTTGTTTCTTAGAGAAAATTAAAACCTTTACTTTTTGATTGGACCTTTCTTAAGATAGATCTAACCTTTACTGATATGAAAATCTTTCCTTTCTCAATCTGTCATATATATATTTTTTTATTTGTGAAAATGAAGAAAAGAAAAGTTAAATAATGAAAATCATATGAAGTGTGATATTGTTGACACCTAATTTTTAGATGCAATAATGAGGAAGTGGCTCAGAGGCCCAATGATTATATCTATGCTTCAAAAGCATATGATTGGATGGATTTAGCTCTCTCCTAATCATTACAAATGATTTTGAAATGGTTTTAAAGCTTAAAAAGGCATTTTAGAGTCGAGCAGCTTGTTTTTAACCTGCAACCGCACAATTTTCAAACGGTTTTTATCATAACATTTTCTACGAGTATTGGAATGGCCTGAAACTCTAATTTATAATAGATTGGCTTGTTCAACACGTTTTTTGTCTCTTATAAACTTTTTCAAATTCGGACGTTTAGGACCCCCAAATGGCACCAACGCTACTTGGAGCTCCAAACGCCACTTCTTGTAGTGGCGTCGGTTTTCAACACCATCATGAGAAGTGGTGTTGGTCCTCAATGCCACCATGAGAAGTGGCATTGGGTCCTTAATGCCACTAGTACGTTTTGCATAGAAACTTCACGCGTTTTTATCCGTGTTTTCAAATTTCAAATCTAGATAGAAGTTGTTTTCAATAGATCTAATCCAAAGTTATTACTTGAGTTATTAGATGCTTGAGTAATGGTGATTATAACAATCATGTAGCCTCTCACTTCCTCTACCTATAAATAGGCACGAAGGCCACAAAGCAAAAGGTTTCGGATTAATCCCAAAAAAATCTTCTGGCTCTTGTTATCAACTTTCCAAACCTCCTTCTTCTTCTTCTTAATTCTTTAGAAAAGAAGATTTTATCTTATTTCTTTGGTGATTCTTGGAGATGAAGCTCCACCAAATTCCTTCCATAAATCTGAGGGACTCAAGTTGCATCATGTACGTGTTTAGAGTCACTGCCAAAATCAATCCAGTTGCCTGATAGAACGTATAGCCATCACCCTACTCCACTATAAGTATTTCTTATCATAAATCTCATTGAATTTTTGTTGCTTTAATCATGTTATTTTCATCTGCATCCATTATATGATCTATGTTCTTTATCTGCTTGGGTTTGTAATAAGCATATTTTTATTTCTTACGTACTGTATGTTTGCATTTTTACTATAAATGTTACTGCGATGTTCTAATATGATTTAAATGATAGATTTAGGCTCATAAATGTTTTTGCATGCCATTCGTAACATGTTTGCATCATTCCGACATTATAATATGAATTAAAATGTTACTGTATGTTTTTTCTATGTTCACTACACGTATGACTTCAAATGCTAAAATGGATGATTGTTTAGTTTTAGGTTGTTTGTCATCCTAGATTCATTATTAGGTTGTTTTGCATCATAAATAAATTTTTTAATTGATTCCTGCATGTATGTATGGATTAAATCCCTTTAAAATGTTTTCTATTCATTGTTATGTTCACTGCATGTTTTGTGTACATATTGTTTATATGCTATCTAGATCCTAGGTTGGGTTTTGCCATATTGATCTCTATTAGGTTTTTTGCACTCATGTTTTACTTGTTTCTCTTTATATTTGTTGATTCCAGGGCTTGAAAACCCCAAAAAATTGTGTTTTCTGTTCGATTTTGCCTGTTTCTAGAGTTGTAATCGCAAACAACACCAAGCATGGTGATGTTTGGCCCAGACGCCACTTCTTATTATGGCATTTGGTCCAAACGCCACTGGCATAAGTGGCGTTCAAACCCAACGCCACTCCTTGTGGTGGCGTTGGTGATGATTTGTCTAGTAGTCTTCTGTGCTCATTCGTATGATTAAAATAAATGATTTCACATGGAAATAAGAGACGAGGTAGGTTTCTATAAACTGCTTTGGTAATTTTTAGGTTGAATATGCATGAAAATGACTATTAATAATGATTTGGTAATCCTACAGACTAAAATAATTTAGAAACCTAGGTTGAGTCTGCTGCTGATGTGTTGTTAATCATCTTTTGCATGTAAGTTAACCTAATTGCTCACTTGGTAATGTAAAATAAATCTTTATCTGTTAATATATACCTATAAATGCATGATTGTATATAAAATGCAAGGAAAGCCTATCTTTGTATATCCAGTTTAGTAGTGGGAATGAAGGTAGGAATAATATCTAGAGTGGCTTGTAAATAATCACACTTTAAGGAATGCAATAGTTCGATCACAGAATCTCTAAGGTCAATGCGGCTTCACATTTTTTAAAGGAATCGAGACATACACCAACGTAAGATGTTCCTGATGCCGGTTCAGGTGGTGACTCCCATATTAGCTCCTTCTGCTAAATGTGCAGTGTCGTAGTCGTCAGTCAAAGTAGTCTATTGAGGTAACCCCTCTTTCTCTACAGTTTGGCGACTCTACTGGGGATGACAGACTATTGATTCAAGTGATTTAAGCCACTTTATGTATTATTTCAGAATCTAGTGTCCTTGCATTGCATTCTTGCATTAAAACACCCTGCCTCGCGGGTAGTATTTGTTGAGCCACCTATGATTTATGAATTTACTTCATAGGGGAGGAATCAGTAACTACCACTTATAGTAGACTGGATGTTCTACCATTGCCTGAGATTTTTAAGGGGAGATGGTTAATGGAAGTTCACTTACTGTGGGAACCTTTCTTAGCTGAACCGACTGAAGCCATGTAATGACCCTAGCAACCTCTCTTAATTAGGTCTTACCAAATGCTTGTTTGTTATGTGATGCCATGAAGCCATTGAATTGACCCACTCTAGTGTTATTGCCTTTGAATCGAACCCTAATTACTACTTATGTGAAAGGGATGTCAAAGTGTTGGTCTAATTGTACCTGACCAATGCTAAGATGGCCTTGGAACATATGGAATTTTAGGTCGAGAAGAGTAACCTTCATTACCTTTGTGAAAGGGATGTTGGTGTGCTGGTCTAATTGTACCTGACCAATGCTAAAATGGCCCTAGAACATGGGGAACATTATGGAGTCGTTAAGAGCAAAGACATGGGATGAGGACTTGATAATGACTTATTGTTTGGTTTGGATATTGAGAGTTTTTCTATGCTAATATGCATACCATGTCAGCAATAGCATCCCCCGTTTATACGACGGCCCAAACCAAATCCTAGGAATAGTGACTTGCCAAATGAACATGTGTGTGGGAGAAATAAGGTTGGAAGACCTACCACTTGGCAGTACATGTGCCTCACTAACGTTTGCTACTCGTGTTACCTTGTGTTGGTTGCATTCATGCACCCTTGCATTCATTGCATAGCATGCTAACCCATTGTCTTGTAGCAACATAGATCCTCCTAGACTCATCGATGATGTTTTAGAAACCTTGCAAGAGATGATGGATAATGCAATCAAGAAAGCCTTGAAAGAATGGGAAGACCATAAGGATGATAAGACTGAATCTAGTGGAGATGAGAGGGATGACCATGAAAAGCACCCTGATTAAGATGCTCTTGATGCCCTAACTAAAAAGATGGAGAAGCTTTAGGAAATGGTGAAAGGCAAGGACCAAGATTTTGACCTTAACAACTTAGGCCTCTATGACATAGCTGGGCTCCCTCCTAAGTTCAGAAGCTCGAAGTGCCCAAATTCAATGGGTTTGATGATCCAAGACTAGACTAGAAGCAATACATCAATATCATGTTCGCCACCATTCTTAATGATGAGAGCAAGCTAGGCTTGTTTCCTTTAACCTTGGAAGGTGTTGCCTTTGACTAGTACCATGCTCAACCAACTGCCACAAAGTCTGACTAGAAGACTCTAAATGAGGCTTTTAGGGGCCAATTCTCCTACAACACTGCCCTATAAGTTTCTTTGAGGGACTTAGAGATAACCAAGCAAAAGGATAGGGAGACTTTCTCTGAATTCTTGATTTGATGGAGGAACAAGGCTGCCTTGATGCCCATCAAGCCTTCAAAAAGAGACCAGGTCTGAATCATAGCCCGGAATGTGCATTCTACATGGGTTGAGAAGCTTCAAATGATGAACCGAAGGAACTTTGTGGAGCTTTATGATGATGGGCTCTAGATTGAAGAGATTGAGTCTGAGAAAAAGAAGACTACTAAGCCCAGCTCAAGTTGAGCTCACTCCTAATCCACTATGGTTGTAGAAGTCAATATAGTTAAGACCAATTGCCACTTCTCCAACTTCAATAAGCCTTTATCCAAAGTCTTTGAGCGGTTTGAGAAAGAAGATATATTGAAACCTAAACCAGCAAAGAACCCACCAAACATTAACTCTCCTCAATACAACTTCAATGCCTATTGCTGATACCACTAAGTGCATGGGCATTCAATTGAAAAATGCATTAAGTTCAAACACTCTATGCAAGATCTCATAGATGAGGGGAAAGTCATGGACCCACTGCCTACCTACAATAATGTTCCTCCACCAAATAGGGTTAACTGCATTGAGACTGGCCTGATTGAGGAGGATGTGTGGGCCTCCTTCACTAATGAAGACCTAGATGCAATATGGGCCTTTGTCGAGGATGGCTATGAGAGGGAAGAAGAAGCTCTCAAAGAGGCATGGAGTTACTTTAATGAAACTCAACATGAGCTTGAGCAAGAATATATTGAAGATCTCTTGGGCCAATTTTCAGGAAAATTTTACTTGAAAGCCCTATAGCCGAAGCATCCACTAAGTGTCGTTCCTCTTGGAGAGATTAAGCCCACATGAGGCCTGGAGTTTGACATATATGATAAAGACACACTTTGGCCCAAGGGATGGGGCGAACATGTGAAAGACTGGGATAGTGTAGCTGCTTGGCAAAAGTTCCTTGACAAAAAGGAGATACCAACTTTAATTGAGCAAGACATACAAGTCTTGTGTGATGAGATAAAAAAGAAGCTCCCATTCCCTAAGGATGAGATTGATTCATATGTCATTCAGACTAGGAAGGATGGAGAGATCCGTGACTGCTTCAAGTTCGACGCATGGTATTGCTCGTATGAGGATGAGCTAGAAATTGACAATATAATGAGAATTGACAACATACAACCCGCTTTAGTCACTTAAAGTGGAAAAGATTTCAAAGGAAAGATGTTGAGAAACAAAAGGAAGAAAGCAAAAAACCTGAGAAAGGGGTGATAGAAGAGGCCCTCTAAACAGACATTGTAACTGAGTAACTCAAAAAGACTAAGGCCAATGAAAGCATATGGGACTTGCTTATCTCATTTGTGTCTCATAGGTGAGCACTAGTTAAGGCTTTAACTCAAATACTAGCTCTAGAAAAAAAAAACAACACCCGATGATGTGCTCAGGCTTGTGACTGAGAGAAAGAAGGGAGAGATTAATTTCTCTGATGAAGACTTGCCTTTGGAATGAAGAGATCACAATAAAGCTATGTTCATAGATACTGAGGTGAATGGAAAAAGAACCTCATGTGTATTGGTGGATGATGGTTCCTCTATCAATGTATGCTCATCTAAGCTCCTTTCCAAGATGGGCATAACTAAGGAAGATTTGAAGCCTTCAGACTTGGTTATTCGAGCCTATGATGATTCCAAAAGGGTAGTAGAGGGGACTTTCACTGTAAAAGTCAAGATCAGTCCTATTATTTCAGATGTGGACTTCACTGTTCTAGACATTCCCATGACCTTTTGTTGTTCTCCTTGGGTGGTCTTGGTTTCATGCCTTGGGAGGAGTGCCCTCCATGGTCCATCAGAAGATCAAGTTCCCTTACCAAGATGAGATCTTAACTATAGCAGCTGAACCGGCCACATCTGCTGCAATATTGAAAGCAACTCCTCAAGGGGTCATAACTCATATGGGTTTGTAGACACCTAATTTTTGGATGCAGGAATGGGGATGCGGCATGGAGGCCCAATGATGATAGCATATGCTTTAATTAGCATAATTTGAATGATGTTGTCTTCTTGCTAATCACTTTGTAGCTTTTGAAAATGTTTTGAAGCTTGAAAAACTCGTTTTAAGTCCAAACTAGCTTGTTTTAGACCTAATCGTGCAAAATTCAGACGGTTTTGGCCATAACTTCTTGTGTGAGTCTCAAAATGGCCTGAAACTTGTACTTATTATAGATTGGGTCATTCTACACATTTTTGTCCCTAATACAGTTTTTCAGATTCGGACATTTCGGGCCTCAAACGGGTCTCAAAAGGGCCAAACACAACCTAAGGGCTTCCAACACCACTTGGAGTGGCATTGACTCTTCCCCAACGCCACTTGGAGTGGCATGGACGTCCATGGGCAGTCTGAAATGTAGATTTTGATTTGTTTTCAAACTCCAAATGATCGGATAAGGCTAAGCTTCGTTCCAGATCAGTTTTCAAGTTAGATGAGATAAAAAATGGTGATTATTATCTATTTATCATTTACTATCATTATCTCTTTAATTTTAATGGATTTTCATTGAATTATCACTTATCAAAATGAATTTCCATCACTTATTTTTCTTTAAGAGTTATCTACAATCTTGGTTAGACGAATTTAACTCCCTTAAAGCCCAAGAAAGTGGCTATATTCAGATGATTAATCCCCAAGAATGGGTAAACATCGACTTGAATCTAGATAGGGATAAGAATTCAATAACTTGAGTTCATCTTCTTATCATTTTCTGCCTATAAAAGGCATTGTTTTCTCCTTGAGAAGGGGGTTGGCTGATGAGTGCATAGAAAATTCATTTTTTAATCAGACTTAATTCTAAACTTGGGTAATTTGAAGCTAAAATCAATTTACTGCAAAGATTTTGACTTAGAAACCCTTGGTAACCTTTGCATTGGTGTTTTTTTTTGTGTTTCTTGAGAAGAATACAGCCTGCCACTCCAATTCTTGGTGATTAGCAACAACGAAGCTTTGTTCTACATCATTCTATGCTCGACCCTAAGGGTACTCAACCCAATCCTAGAGAGTTTTCAGGTAAGTTTTTTTGAGATTTATTTGTTATTTTGATCATTCATTGCATGATTTGATTGTGTATAACATGTTTTGGTGATTTTAAATGTTTATTGGCATGATTTATGGCATGTTTTAAATGTTTAAATGATGTAAAAAGATGTTAAAATGTTCTGCCAATGTGTTTTATGTCTCTAACATGTTTTTGCAGTGTTAATGTAATTATGGGTAAGATCTGATTTGATTTCGTGCTAAAATGAATTTTCTATGAATATTTATGTGGCTTTAATGTATAAAAATTGCATCTTTTGGTGAATACATGTGTTTTGATGCATGCTAAAAATGATCTGGAGTTGATATGAATGTTTTTAGGCTTAGAACATTTAATTTAGGCATTTAAATCATCTGCATATATCATTTTTCTACATTTTCTCGTGTTTTGCTGCATTTTTCTTCGGATCTGGGTGTACACTGGCATTGGGGCTAGTTGAACTGGCATTATGCCAGTTGAAGTGGTGTTGAGAAGCCTACGACGCTAGTCCTACACTGGCGTTGGAATTCTGGACTGGCGTTGGGGCTATTTTGGCTTTAAAAAAATGCTTTTCGCATGGAATTAAGCGACGAGGTAAACTTCTGATCCTTCTTGGATAATTGTAGTATGTTTTAATGCATGAAAAATGGTTAATAATGTCTATTTGGTAATAAAATATGTTAAAATAAGTTAGAAACCTAGGTTGTGTTGCTTGTTGCTATATGTGTTTTAATCACCTTTTGCATGTAATTTGATTTCTAATTATATTTGGTAAATATTCTAAAATGAATCTTGTTTGTTAATAATAGAAATCGATTTTTCATGAATTATAATGCACATAAAATGTAGAGTTTTCTCTGTTTTTACTGCTTTGATATAATTGCCATAGAGGAAATGAAGGTTAGAATAATTCTAGAAGTGGTTAGTAAGAATCACGCCCTAAGAATGTAGTAGTCCGATCACAGTATCTCTGGGGTCAATGTGTCTTTGCATTCTTAAGGGAATCGAGACGTACGCCCTGTAAGATATTCTTGATGCTGGTTCAGGTGGAGACTCACTATTAGCTCCCTCATGTTAAAAACATAGTGCCGCAGTTGTCAGTCAGGCTGGGACTATTGAGGAAACCCCTCTTTGTCTATAGTTTGGCGACTCCACTAGGGACGACAGACTACTGATTCATGTGATTATAGCCACTTCTTATTATTATTCCAAACTCTAGTTTCATTGCATTGCATGTAACGACCCAAATCGAACACCATTTAATCCGCATTAATATATATAATGATAGTAATTAATCATAAATTACAAATCCCATTAAAAATTCCCTTCGAAAATAATTTTTCTCTTAAAAATAGGGTGCAACGATCGTTTTAAAAATAGTAACGATCGTTGTGAATAGTACAACGATCGTTGTGAAATGAACAGTGATCGTTGTAAAATACACGAAAATCGTCCAAAATTCCAGTAAGGTACACGAGCTCGTGGGAAACTAGCAACGAGCTCGTTGCAAATTAGCAACGATCGTTGTGAAAATAGCAACGATCGTTGTAAGCCAAAAATCACCAATCCGAAATTTTTAAACAGAAAACACAGGTTCAAAACAGTATTTCTGGCTTACCTCAGTAAAACCGTACTTAAACCAACTTAAAATCAATTAGAATATATGTAAACTTTTCAAACTTAAAAATACAATAATATTCATAAACAAAGATTGTTGAAAACATCATCAACATATATTTAGCCAAAACCAACTTTATTCAAATATTTCTCAAATCTTTTATACAAATATAAACATCTCAAATAGTTCATTACACAA
>CANYLF010687402.1:0-16429 GCA_948193215.1 Bocquillonia castaneifolia
AAATATATTATTATTAATTATTAATTAAATATAGTTATTAGTTTGATTATACATAATTAGTAATTACATATTTATATTAATCACTAATTATATAATTAACAAAAAAACATATTTATTAATTATATTTGTAATTAATTATTAAATATAATTATTACTTACTAATTATATATAATTAATAATAATATATTTATATTAATCATTAACTATATATAATTAAACAAATATATTTATTGATTATTGTATGTAATTTTCTTATTAAAATATAGTTATTAATTACTAATTACATATTATTAATAAAATACATGGATTACCAATAAGGTGTGGCTCAAATGGTCCCAAGTGCCGTCTATGTTTCTTACAAGGGAGCTTGGTCACAGGTTCGATCCACGGACACACCTCACTGGGAGAGAGTATTTGCTCGAATTTGGACCTATTCTCGATGGAGATTAGTCTGGTCAACCGTAAAAGGGGAACTGGGATACTCGGACCAGGGATTATACCTATAAAAAAATAAAATAAATTGATTAATTTTTATGTAATTGTTAATTAAATATATATATATATATGTTAATTACTTATTGTACATACTTAATAATTATATAATTCTATTAATCTCTAATTATATAGAATTAACAAAACATATTGATGAATTATGTATATAATTAATAATGAAATATATTTATTCATTAATAATTATATATAATTAATAAAATTATAAATCATTGATTATATGTAACCAAAAAATATATTATTGGTATTATGTAATTACTAATTAAATATATTTATTAATTACTAATTATATATTTTTAATTAAAAATATATATTTTTAATTATTATGCAATTATTAATATTTAAATGTAGCTATTAATTTCTTATTATACATAGCTAATAATTATATAATTATATTAATCACTAATTACATATAATTAACAAAACATATTTATTAATTATATTTGTAATTAATAATGAATATATTTATTAATTACTAATTATATATAATTGATAATTATATTTATATAATTAAGAAAGATATATTATTAGATAGTATGTAATACTAATTAAATATAGTTATTAATTACTAATTATACATTTTTAATAAATATATATATTAATTATTATATAATTATTATTTAATTATAGTTAATTATTTTAGTTACAAATTATATATTATCATTAATTAGAAAATATCGATTTAGAGACGGATATAGAGACGGATTTTGATAAATTAGAGACGGAAAGAAAAAGGAGGACTGATTTTTCTGATAATTAGAGACGGACAAAAAATCCGTCTCTAATAATAGTGGGAATTGGTGTCAAATTATTAGAGATGGATTTTTTTCTGTCTTTAATTAGAGATGGACATTACCCGTCTCTAAGCAAAAAAATCCGTCTCTAATAATTTGGCACCAACTCCCTCCAAAATTAGAGACGGATTGTTTGTCCGTCTCTAAATAGATACGGATTTGGAGACGGATTGTTTGTCCGTCTCTAAATAGATACGGATTTGGAGACGGATTGTTTGTCCGTCTCTAATAGACAGATTTTTATGTTCGTCTCTAATTAGAGACGAATTTTTTGTCCGTCTCTAATTATTGAAAAAAAAATTTATGTCTCTAATTCATCAAAATTCGTCTCTAATTAGAGACGGATAGCGTCCGTCTCTAAATCGGATTTTTCTAGTAGTGAAACAGGCCACTTCCTCTAACTGGCGAGCAGCAATGGATGCTGAAATGCAAGCACTTCACAATAATCAAACATGGCTTTTAGTATCACAAGTCCCTACTCAGAATATCATCGGATGCAAGTGGGTATTTCACATCAAACGTAATGTGGATGGAACTATTGAGCGCTATAAAGCACGTTTGGTTGCTAAGGGCTATCATCAACGCCCAGGAGTTGATTTTTTGGAGACATATTCTCCCTTTGTTAAACCTGCCATAATTAGAATTGTTTTGTCTCATGCCGTTACTCATAATTGGGAGATGCGACAACCTGATATTTCTAACACTTTTCTTAATGGTTCCTTACAGGAAAATGTTTATATGCAGCAGCCTCCGGGCTATGTTGATTCCACTAAACTAGCTCATGTATGCTTGCTTTGGCACTCTCTTTATGGCCTCTGTCAAGCACCGCGTTAGTGGTAATTATGCCTCTCCCAAGCTCTTGTACGTCTTGGTCTTGTTGCTTCAAAGATAGACATCTCTCTTTACTATTTTTGTTCCCGTACCTTCCAAGGTTATTGCCTTATTTATGTTAACGACATCATAATTACTGGCAATAATTCTCATCATGTTCAACTGTTGATCGACCCCCTTAGTACTACGTTCAAGCTCAAGGATTTTGGTTTTTTGCATTACTTTCTTGGTGTCGAAGTTGCTCGTCTTTCTCATGGCATTCATCTATGCCAAACTAGGTACATCCGTGATCTCCTCTCACGAGCAAACATGGACACAGCAAATTCAGTTTCTACACCAGCCTGTCCTAAGGAAAAACTTTTCAGCAATACTTCAGATCCCTTTCATGATGGTACTCTCTTCCGAAGCATTGTTAGGGGCCTTCAGTATCTCTCTTTAACAAGACCAGACATCTCATATTCCGTGAACAAGGTATCTTAATTTATGCATTCCCTATCCAACTAACATTGGGCAGCAGTAAAGCGTATCTTATGGTACCTTCGCAAACACTCTTAATCATGGAATACAGATTACTCGCTCTTCTTCTTCGATGATTCATTGGTATAGTGACTCCGATTGGGCTAGTTCCTTGGATGATCATAAGTCTACTTCTGGTTTTTGCATTTTTGTTGGGTCTAATTTAGTGTCTTGGGGAACTAAAAAGCAATGAACGGTAGCTAAATCATCCACTGAAGCTGAATATAGAGCCTTGGCACATACTGTTCTTGAATTACAATGGGTACTTTCCTTATTGCGTGAGCTTGGACAATCTATTCCTTACAAACCTGTTTTATGGTGTGACAACATTGGTGCAACCTACCTTACAACGACCCCCATTTTTCACTCCCGCTCAAAACATCTTGAGATCGATTATCATTTTGTAAGGGATCTTGTTTCCATAGAGCAATTAGAGGTTCGGCATATTTCTACAAAGGATCAACTCACGGACATCATGACAAAAGCATTGTTACTAGATCAGTATACTAATTTACGGTCCAAGTTGACCATCATTCCTTACGATGCTCAACTTGCGGGAGGGTGATAAGGTTAATCTATTAAGAGTCCTATAGTTATTCTACTAAGTGTTTCACTTGGATTGCAATAATTATAAGTTATTTGTTACTAGTTGTATGTCATTTATGTAATATATAATCTAGGGCAATCATAGTATAAATATGTATCATCAGCTCATAATAAAGTGTGATTCATTATTATCAATTCTATCGTAATAATATATGGGAGTAAGAAAGGAAGGGAAAGATCAAAATTGACACCAGTCAATAATTACTTTTAAGTGCTTAATTAATTGAATTGTCAAAAGAAGTAGGTTCAAAAAAATATATATTGTCAAGAAAATTAGTTGTCTTCCAAAAGTCTATGACACATGAAGACTTAATCATAGAACTCATAAAATATTCAATATTAGAACCTTTCTTGGCAAAGAAGGCATCAAATTGGACTGTGCATACACACACACACACACACACCTGCAAGCATATACCAATGTTATTCAATAGCGATAGTAAATTGTCAAAAACAAAATTGCTTCTTTAACAATTTTCTGTTTTAGATAGTATTATATATATATATATATATATATATATATATATATATATGCACAACAATGGACAGAGAAAAACATATTCAGTGATATATGTAATATTCCCTCGTTCCTAAATATCTGTCATTTAAGATTTCTGCACGCATATTAACGTTAATCATTAAATCATCTAAATTGTATGAAAATGAATCCTTATTGACTAAATTATCCTTACTTCACTCTTTATTGATTACTTATAATATTTGTAAGGTTGATAGGGGTAAACTTGGAAAAAGTGTCATTAATGTTTCCTTGATTTTTGCAAGTGACATATAATTTCAGATAAAAAAATATCTAAAATGACAGTCATTGTGAAATGGAGAGAGTACTATATTTTTGCTGATCAGTTTGGATTGAATTTTGAACACTTTAAGATTCATTTGAAATTCGGGTGTAATTTGTTCCATAACAGTGTTTCATATGTATTGATAAAAGAATTTATATTGGATCATTAAAAAAAAGTTTAAATTCATATTTTTACCCCAAACTTTCATGATTATGTCTAATCTATCCATAAACATTTGTGTTTAACCTATCAAACTTTTAAACTTAAAATTTTCATGACATTTAAACATTTTTTACCACATGTCAAATGCACGTAATTTCACGTCAGTATAGTTTCTACTATATGTGTTTGACTAAAAGCATATGTTTCATAATAATTAGTAGGGTCTAGATTAATAATTAGCAGGGTATGGTTTCTTTCTAGAAACTAAGGTGCTCCCAAAGAAACATTGAGACTGCAAGTGCAATGGTCTACAAATATAGCTAGATGAGGCAAAATTGTTTCATCAAGTTTTTGTTGAAGCTAATAAATGTGGTTAGTCTGTCCAACAGTCAGTACCCTTTCCTAGCCTTCTTCTTTCATCAACTGTGAAAGAAGCTTTTGTTCACGAATCTTCTATTCTAGAAAAAGGTGATAACCGGTTTTTATTCTATATGTTTTAGTGGTTTTCAATTCTATTCCTTATACATTTGAGTGGTTTTAGTATTTAATTTTTTGATTATTGCTAACTTACAAGATTAAGGGGAAGTTGAGTTCATTTAGAGCATAAATAGTGTAATTCCATTATCTTTGCATCATACAAGTGTCAATCTAATTTATTCATGGTTATTATGTTTTCAATGGTGATTTATACTTGTTTTGGTGTGATATCATTGTAGGAATGGAGCTTTATGAGCTTAGAAGCTAAATGCAACACTTGAGGTTTAGAGCTTAAAGGAGCTAGTTTGCGGTTTTACAAATCGGCCAACTTTAGGAGCTGGAGCATTTGATGGGGAATGAGTTTTGAGTTGAAAAGCTCCAAATCATAAGTTTATTGAATTTACTTTCATTTTCAAAAATGATGAGCTCAATTGGTGCTAGAACAAAGGAGATACAAGCTAAACTCCGGGAAGTACTCCGAAAGCTGTCTTAGATGTAGCACTGAAATGTCAAGGGCATTTTGGGCAATAAACCAATGGAATTAGAAAAAGGTCTAAACATAGAAATTAAATTAGACATCTTGAAATTCATTTTAGGCTCAAGAATTTTTCAATTTGGAGTTCATATGACTAAGATATGCTCTTCGCAAGTTAGGCCACCTGTTAGATCGTTGGAGGTGAAAATTGGCAAAGTTTACCAAAGAGAAACAGAAATGAACCGGACCAAAATGAAAAAGCACAAAGCAATGACCTAGGTCCAATTCATATATGGGAAGGACGATTTTTGGCCGATTTTGGGTGGTTTTTAGGTTATTTTTAAGGTATTTTGAGTGAAGGCTATAAATAGGACTTAAATATCATTAGCCGTAACTTTGGATTGTTTTAATTTGATTAGAAAACATTAAAAACCTCAGAAAAACACCATTATTCATGGATTCAAGATTGGTTTACAAGGGATTCGGAGAGATTGAAGATTGATTTCACCTTTTCAAGACTAAGTTTTCCTTTCCTTAATTCTATTTATCCTTTAACTATGTTTATTTTTATTGTTTGTTAGTTAGTTTTTATTGTGTTTTGGAACTAATCTTCCTACTAGAGGGATGGATGTAATCTAGTAGAGGGTAATTTGATTATTAATGTTTTGAATTACTATTTAATATAGTTTTTCTTGTTTTCCTCATTTAATTCGATTTCCAAGAGCTTAATGACATATTTCTAGATTGATCACCTAGATGTATGTTTATAGGATTTATAATTGAATCGATGGATTGTTATAAACCGGATTTGGAAATTGAGCTTGTTTAGATATTAATACGGACACGACAATTAACCTAAACTTGATTTAAAGATTCGCTTAATGGACTCATTTGTTTTAATCAGTGTGCATCGACAGATTAGCATAGTTGATTCAATTGAATACGTTTTTCTGCCTTGGCTGAGGATTAAAATACTTTCAAAAAGTCTTGCTTAAATGAATTTGATTGATAATCGAGTTACTCCTCTAGATGAAATCCTAAACTCTAGCGTTTGTTTTATTGTGTTTGTTAGTCGATTTAAATTTGCTTTTTAATTTTTAATTTATTTATTTTCTTATTAATTAGTTTTCAAAATTATTTCTAAATCAAATTAAGGTTATTCATTTTATTTTTAATTGTTTTGTTTGTGATCTTAATCGAAAAGTAGTTAAAATGATTGTCCCTATGAATTTGATCTTGTACTCCGAGTTTATTACTACGATAGACCCCATGCATTTGAGGGAGCTTGTCAAGTTTTTGGCGCCTTTGCCGGGGACAACAGAATTAATTATTTTTCGATTGCGGTTGTGTTTGTGTGTTAATTGTTTTGTTAAGTTATTGTGTTTGTTTGTTGTTTTCAAAAAAAAATTATATGTTTTATTTTTCCTTATTCATTATGAATTATTATGATGAATATTCTAAGCAATTTTTGAACTATAATATACAAGATTCTTTGTATGATGATGGACATGCATAATTTAATTTTCATCCTGTTTCTTTTCAAGTTTGTAGGTGTTGTAAAGGATCACACCTTTTGAGTGAATGCTCGATTAATTTTTCACCTCCACAACCTAAACCTTTACTTTGTAGGTGGTATGGAGGGGGTCACCATTCGTATGAATGTTCAATTAACTATGCAGCCCCATGGCCTCAACCCGTATATAATCATTATTTGGGTGAGCAACATTATTCTTCTTGGGGACATAAGGATGAATACTTATATAGTAATTGCTAAAATCAAGTCCAAAAAGAACCCTCTTCTTTTGATAAATTGAGAAGTTTCTACTTCTCGATCAAACCAAGAATATTCTTCAAGAATGGAATTAATTGAAGAGTCCACTCAAGGGTTTGATGCATATGAGGATGAAACAAGATGTGCATTTAATGAACGAGAAGAAGTTATAAAGGTTGGTGGCAACACATTCTTTGAGCACATGGATGAAGAATATGGATATCAAAAAATGTCAATTCTTCAACCTCAACAATCAATATTACCTCAACCACCTCTTATGTCAAAATTTGAGGAGACCTTCCTTAAATTCATGGCTGACCAAACTGCATTCATGTCTGACCGACTCGGACTCAGTGAGAAGTTGAATGCCCAGTTCGAACAAATGACTCAAACTCTGAATGTCATTGATCAACATCTTTCTTTGGTCAATCAGAGTTTTGAGCAACAAGAGGGTCATTTAAGTAAGCCGAATTTCCTTTGTAACTTTGAAGGGTGTAATGGAGAATACATTAAGCCTATGGAAGAGGATGATGAGGAAGTCCTTGAAGTTCAACACTAATTTTAAGATATAGACAAGGATGGGGATTTACAAGAATCCAATTTTCATGTTCATGAGGAAACTTGTGAAATTATAGAGGATAAAGGCGACCAAGATGAAATTAGTGTTGAGGATTCAAGTGATGAAACATATGTACCTCCACGCATTACCATCACCTATGAAGATCTTGTGATAAAGAGTATATGGTCTGAGACCCACAGGAACAATCATACATACTTGAAGTAGTCATTGATCCAAAGATCGTTTTTGTGGACTATGCTCTTTACTATTTAGGTGTAAGGGAGCCTACAAGGGAGAAGCAAATGAAGATGCTTCCAAGGACACTTCCACATGGTTTTATAATTAATAATAAGGAAAGTATGTTAAGCTAAAGACGTTAAATTAAGCGCTTGTTGGGAGGCAACCCAACATTTTTATTTTTTTATTTATTTTCTTGTCTAGGATTTTCTTAATTTCTTTTTGTGGTGTTTTCTATTAGTTTTTTTTTTTTGGTTTTCTTGGGAAGCCGACTCCTGGTTTGGTGATTTAATGCGGCTATTATTCCGGGAAGTTTCCCTTACCCCCCCCCCCCCCCCCACCCTTTTGGTTTTAATTTTTGTTAATTTAACATTTAAGATAATGTTTCATTCAAGTGCGCGGGAGGGAATTATTGGCTACTTCTAATTTTTGTGGTAAAATATTTTTCAAATTTTCTTTATGCTTAATTATGTTTTGTTTTGCTTTATGTTTATGATTAAGCATATTGAGTTTATACTTATTTTAATTGAGTTATATGTTCAAAATTGTTGCAATTGGTGCTTTAATTGCGATGATAGTTATTTGGTTCAAAGTTTTTGATAACTTCTTTATTAAATTTAGTATTAAATTTTGAGCTTTCTATTTTCAAATTTTAGTCAGACTGATTGTTTGTGGATTTAAGTGAATCCCGGATTCTCAACATTGTACTTATCCTTGTGAGCTTTTGAGCTAAATTGAGCATATATCTTTTTCATGCTCCTATTTTTTGTTGTTGAGTGTATCTTGCTTGGTAAGAGTTCATTAGAACATGCTTTGGTATGCATTTGGAATTCACATGATTTATTGGAAATATGAAAGTGATAAGGGCAATTTAGGTTAACTCTTGGCCAAATAACCACCTTGTTTACCATTAGTAAGCCAAGTTTGAGCCTTATTTCCCTTTTTTTTTTGTTTGATTGATTTGCCATAATTATGAGCTTAATTGAGCCATTTTCTTATTTTCCCTATGTATTTAACCCTAAGTGCATTTATTGTAACTCTTTTGTTCTTAATTTAATTTATGAAGTTAACTTTTGCGTTGAGTATTCCATGAAGTTAATTGCCAAAGGTGTTGAAAAGTATGATTACTCAAGTTTATGTTTTTGAGGAAAAAGAAAAAAGAAAAAGCAATGATATAAAAAATGAATGAAAAGCCAAGTTCAAAAGAGCTTAAATAGTATTTGAGCATAAAGAAAAATTTTGGCAGTAAAGGATATGAATGTTATATCTTTTGGATTACTCATGTTTTTTTTCCTTTAATATGAACTTTGTTACTTCACAAGTTTCTTTTGAGTTGAATGCACTTATTACCTGAATTCCTTTCTTTTCTAAATCCTACCTTTCCTAACCCCCATTACAACCAATTGAAGACCCTTTGATTTGTATTTTCAGTAATTTTAGTGTAGGACTCTAGATTAAAGGGCAAGCTTATGCTTGAATTTCTTATTTGCAATGATTGTTGAGTGTAAACACTTTTACCCTTAAACACTAGAGAGAATTGTGAGATTTTGAAAGAGTGTTGAGTTTAAGGTGTTGTTTTGAATTTACAAATTAATTGGTTTCACTTGGATTTGGTTTTGGGAAGCTTGAACTTTAGCATTACCTTTAATTTTGAGTTATTTGAAATTATTTTGGATAAGGTAATTGTTATCATCATGTGAGCTTCTTTTTTGTAATGATTTTGAGCTTAATTCAATGATTAAAGTTTTAATTTAATTTGCTTGAGGACAAGCTTGAGGACAAGCAAAAGCTCAGGTGTGGGGGAATGGGTTTAGGACGTTGTTCCAATAGTTTTGCTTCTCATTTAATTTCTTTAAGAACTGGTTGAAAATGGGTAATGGTTTTTTTTTAATGAAGTGTGCATGGATTCAATGATTTTAAGTGTTGATTATATTTGCTTGAGGATAAGCAAAAGCTCAAGTGTGGGGGAATTTGATAATCGGGTTTTATTCTATATGTTTTAGTGGTTTTTAATTCCATTCCTTATACATTTGAGAGGTTTTAGTATTTAATTTGTTAATTATTATTAACTGACAAGATTAAGGGGAATTTGAGTTCATTTAGAGCATAAATCGTGTAATTCCTTTATCTTTGCATCATACAAGTGTCAATCTAATTTATTCATGGCTATTATATTGTCAATGGTGATTTATACTTGTTTTGGTGTGAAATCATTGTAGGTATGGAGCTTTATAAGGTTAGAAGTTAAAGGCAACACTTGAGGTTTAGAGCTTAAAGGAGCTAGTTTACGATTTTACAAATCGGCCAACTTTGCGAGCTTGGAGCATTTGATGTGGAATGAGTTTTGAGTTGAAAAGCTCCAAATCATAAGGTTATTGAATTTAATTTCATTTTCAAAAAGAATCAGCTCAATTGGTGCTAGAACGAAGGAGATGCAAGCTAAACTCCGAGAAATACTCTGAAAGCTATCTCAGATGTAGCACTGAAATGTTAAGGACATTTTGGGCAATAAAACGATGGAAGTAGAAAAAGGTCAAAACATAGAAATTACATTAGACATATTGAACTTCATTTTAAGCTCAAGAATTTCTCAATTGGGAGTTCAGACGACCAAGATATGCCCTTCGCAAGTTAGGTCATCTGTTGGATCGTTGGAGGCAAAAATTGGCAAAGTTTACCAAAGAGAAACAGAATTGAACCGGACCTAAACCAAACCAAAACCAAAAAGTGTAGAGCAATGACCCAGGACCGGTTCAAATGAGGGAAGGATGATTTTTGGCCAATTTTGGGTGGTTTTTATGTTATTTTTAGGGTATTTTGAGTGAAGGTTATAAATAGGACTTAAATATCATTAGCCACAACTTTGGCTTGTTTTAATTTGATTAGAAAACATTAAAAATCTTAGAAAAACACCATTATTCATGGATTCAAGATTGATTTACAAGGGATTTGAAGAGATTAAAGATTGATTTCACCTTTTCAAGACGAAGTTTTACTTTTCTTAATTCTATTTATCCTTTAATTATGTTTATGTTCATTTTTATTGTTTTTTTGTTAGTTTTTATTGTGTTTGGAAACTAATCTTCCTACTAGAGGGATGAATGTATTCTAGTAGGAGGTAATTTGATTATTAATGTTTTGAATTACTATTTAATATAGCTTTTCTTGTTTTCTTTATTTAATTCAATTTCCAAGAGCTTAATGACATATTTCTTGATTGATCACCTAGACGTATGTTTATAGGATTTATAATTGAATCGATGGATTGTTATAAACCGGATTTGGAAATTGAGCTTGTTAATTTAGATGTTAATACGGGCATGACAATTAATCTAAACTTGATTTAAAGATTCGCTTAATGGATTCAGTTGTTTTAATCAGTGTGCATCGACAGATTAGTATAGTTGGTTTAATTGAATGTGTTTTTTC
Organism: Bocquillonia castaneifolia; assembly: GCA_948193215.1. Classification (NCBI taxonomy): domain Eukaryota; kingdom Viridiplantae; phylum Streptophyta; class Magnoliopsida; order Malpighiales; family Euphorbiaceae; genus Bocquillonia; species Bocquillonia castaneifolia. Next base: position 11,171 of record CANYLF010687402.1, read on the forward strand.
TACCTCAATGGAGGATTAAAATACTTTTGAAAAGTCTTGCTTAAGTGAATTTGATTGATAATCGAGTTACCACTCTAAATGAAATCTTGAACTCTAGTGTTTGTTTTATTGTGTTTGTTAGTCGATTTAAATTTGGTTTTTAATTGTTAATTTATTTATTTGCATTTATTTTCTTGTTAATTTAGTTTTCAAAATTATATTTCAAAATTAAATTAAGGTTATTCATTTTATTTTTAATTGTTTTGTTTGTGAGCTTAATCGAAAAGTAGTTAAAATGATTATCCTTGTGGATTCGATCTCGTACTTCGAGTTTATTATTATGATAGACCTCGTGCACTTGCGGGAGTTTGTCAAAAGGCTTAAGACGAGAACAAGCAATAGGGTAACAAGAGAAAAAAGAAGTGAGGTAGATAGCCACTTTCCCGTCGCTCAAATTGACTATTGTTCTAACATCGGAAGATATAAGATCAGTTCTTCCTCGCGGCTTATGGTAAACACCCCTCAACTACTTATATTACTACCTTTTAGTTGAACTGCTGACTCTAGATAGGACTTCTTAAGTTAAGAGTGGCCTAACAATGCTCAAACCTTGCGGGAAGGATTACTGCTAGATTCTATACCAATGCATTCCAGCCAAGTGAGCCTTTCCCACTAAACCATGTTTATGGATTGAACGAGATTCGAGCTGGGGAAATGGTTGAATTTGCCAGTGTTGTGAAAGAAATAGTGTTAAATCTTTGAGAAAAAAAATGTAGGGATTGTTGTCTTTGATAGTGATACCACTATTAAAGAAGGAGATCTTGTCAAGCGCACTGGATCTATTGTGGATGTTCTTGTGGGAAAGGCTTATGCTAGGGTGTGTGGTCAATGCGTTGGGAGTACCTATTGATGGAAGAGGGGCTCTAAGCGATCACCAACGAAGACGTGTAAAACATTCGTGCTAGATATCAAATTGGAATATATAATGATCTGATAAGTTTGAAAAGAGTAAATAAAGTAATAAATATATGGCCTAATATATAAAAAAATTTAAATATTTCCATTTATTTTTAATTTTAATTAATTTTTTTTCAAAATTTTCAAAATTATCCCAATCCTTGCTTTGCACTTCAATTATGTCAAATTTACACAAATTTGTATAAAATTATGTATAATTAATTATCAAATTTATCACAAATGATATCTTATTAATCAAAATAAATTACAATTGTACATCATTCACGAATCACTCATAATAACTAGTTTAATAATTATACATAATTTTATACAAATTTGAGTAAGTTGCATATAATTGAAGTGCAAAGTAAAGGTTGGAATAATTGGAAAAAAATTAAAAGATTTGGTTAAAATTGTAAATAAGTGAAAAAATTTGACTTTTTTTTTAATACGTTCACTACAACAAATTGTACTTTTTGTGGCAAACTTTTAGTGGGGAAAAAAATTCGCCACTAAAACACATGATAAGTTGTAATTTTGTGGCGAAAATTAAAATCCCCACAAAAAGAACATTTCAGTGGCCAAAGCATAACCTTGCCCCAGTAGAAGTACAAGTTCAGTGGCAAAAATGTCATATACACAAAAGTTAAAAGAAACTTGAAAAAGCGGTGGGCTTACAACAAAACTACCATTATTTCTGAAAAAAAAAACCTCTCCCAAGGTAACCCAATCTCCTACTAAAAACCCTAACCTTAGAAAATTCAGGGCGTTTTACAGATTGGCGTTTTATATCCATCAACGATGCCGTCATCGTCTGCGCCTCCACCACTGCCATATCATTCTCATCCCCTACCTCCGCCGTATCATTCTCATCCCCTACCTCAGCTACCTCTTGAGCAGCCTCTGCTTATGTCGCGACAACACTCTCTCATCTGCTCTGCAAATGATGTACCTAATTGATGACTATTGCTACTCCCTTCATAGCCAATCCCACCATCACCGCTTGTATGCCGCAACATCTGCTGTCTACACCTTCGTGCTGAAAGTTCTTTCACTCACATTGGTAAGTCGTAGATCACTTTCTCATCTTTCCTTCTTTTTCATTAAATCTGTTCCTTTCTTCCAATTATTTTCCAAATTTTTTGTATTAAATCCCTGTTTCTTTCTTAATGTCTAACACTATAACATTCATCTTGTCCAATTTTTTTTTTATGAATTTATATTTCTGATTTCTTTTTAACAAAATAGAGAAAGAGATATAACCATTAGTGATTCCAAAGAGATAGCACGATATGGTAGAAATTAAAGCAATTGTAATGTAAGTATCTAACATTATCTTCCATGGAATTGTTATGTGCTTTTGTGCTTCCGTAATTTATGATTTTTTTTTGGTGAAATAAAAGAAATTAATAAAAATAAATTTATGATTCTGATTTGAATAAAAGGCCCTTTTATATATAGATGTTGTGTCTTATTTTAGGGTTTTGTTATGTAGTTAGGAAGAGATTTATGCCTGGATTAAAACATCTTCCCCTTCCCTATTTTTGCCTGAATCATGGGCTTCTAAGCTTGAATGCAGTTATTAGATTTCTTGCATTGTTTCATTATGTCAACATTGTTTCATTTTTCTCTTTTAAATTTCTTAAAGACAAAAAAAAAATTAATTTATAGTAAATATAAGTATAGTACTGCATATCCAATTGAGAAGTAAACAAGAAACTAGTTACTCTGGTAACTTGGAAGAGGGAGATTTGGTGCTTGAAATAGGACTTAACACAGTTCTTTGACTACTCTTCTTCTAGTCGCTAGAGAGCTTCTATTTTTGCTATTGAGAAAGTTTGTATCTTTGTTTTTACTTTCTTTCTCTCTGTGTTTTAAAATAGTCTAACAAACTTATTACTGTTTATTGAACTAATAGGATGCACACATGGCTGCTGTAGTTAAAGAAAGATTCACTCATACATACGTAACATACCGCTTCAAGGTAGCATACATAAGCTATTTTCATTAACAAATTCATTTTTGTCTTATCTGTGTTATTTAGTTCTCCTTTTAAGTATTTGTTTTATAATTATTCTTGTGTTTTGCAAGGGGACTTTATTAAATATCACATTCGTTTTCATATGCTATATTTGTTGGAAAGTGTGAGTTCTTGAAATGAAAAATCAAGATGGGCGAAAATGAGTTTTCTGCTTTGTTTCTTAAGAACAATGCATGGTCTCTACTTTGAATTAGTAGTTATCAGTTTAGAATTGAGATATCATTGTTTATATGAGTTTCTTTTTGGGCACAGGTAGGCACAAATATATCATTTTACAAGTAAAGATGTGGTTTAAATTAATGACCACTTCCATTTGAGTGATATTTCCTGTCAAGTTGTTCTTTTACTCCAATTGGAAATTAAGTAGCTGATGATTAATGAACAAGACAGGAGAGAACAGAGCAGGCCACTCACTAACCTGCACTAGAATCTTTCCTGAATCCAGATGAGACAGCACTACAATATTCATTTTAAAACAGGTTAGAGTAATTGTTTATGGTTGGATTTTTAATATATGTTCCCTTTACGTGTTTACTGTTAGTGATAGAAATAGTGAAACAATCTAACTGTTGGGTATAAATTTATTAAATTTTTGTATGTGTTGTTTTTCTAGAAATTCTGTTGTGACATATTGCAAGTCTATCACATAATATTTATTTTAAACTTGTTAGAGATGCTATTTATGGTTGAATTTTTAATATATGATCCTCTTATGTGTTTACTAGGACTAGTATAAATAGTAAAACAATTTAACAGTCAGATAGGACTGTATTAATTTTTTAATGCTACCTTTCATAGAAATTCTGCAGTTTACTAATTATAGGTTTGTCACAAACTATTTATTTTAAATATGTTGGAGACATTATTTACAGTTTAGTTTTTAATATATGGCCCTTCTGTGTATCTAATACTAGTAGAATAAATAAATGAAGCAATCAAACGGTTAGATTGAAACTTATTAATTTTTGTATATCTGCTGTTTTACATAGAAATTCTGCAGACTAGCTTTTGTCTCGTTGTTTGGATCATTCTAATGTAGGTCTAGTGCACCAAAATTATAAATAAAAGCATGGAATAAATATAAACATAGAGTTAGTAAGCTGAATTGCTTATATAAATATATCAAATGGCAGTCATTTGTTAACATTTCTAACTTATTTTCCAATATGTAGAGTGCACTGTCAATCACACTTCCACTTTACTTTCCTTATTTAACATTTCATATATGAGCTCCAAAGTGATTTATATCTTAATTTTCTCATCAATAATTCTATTCTTGTAAATAATTATATTGCATAATTATTTTTTTTCTCGTCAAATTCCTGTGGACTTTATGTTGAACTTTGTGAATGAGAAAACAATGATTTATGCTATGACACTGGTTATGACTTGTTCAAAATACTTGCCACTTCTAACCCACACATTATTCATTATCCTCCTGAAATGGTGCATGCGTAATGGTTATATAGCCTTGATTGTTTATGAAGTAGCACGTTCATATGTTTGGAACTAATTAAATTTATAATTCCTTATATGATAACGTTAATTTCAGCTACAGCTCCTCAACAATGATTGTACTAAAAAGAATTAACAAGGTTTGTGTTCCTAACATTCATGTATATAATTTCAGTTGTGTCTCTTTAACTTAATTGATTAATTTCTTGGCTTATGGTTCTTGTTTATCTAAGCATGTATCAATTAAATATGCTATGTGGTCTCCTTTTGGTTTGAAATCTGACATGTCAAACTGATGATGAAATTCTTGACAGCTTAGCATTGAAGATGTAGTAAATATGGCTCAAAGATTGGCATTAAAGTAGAGGCTGATGGCTTGAAGATTGTGGTGAGTTTTTGAATTATTTATGTGATTTGTTTAGTGAGCCGAGTAAGCGATAAACTATGTTTAGGCTTCTCTTTTAATCTATAAAGATCTTCATGTTCAAACTATATTAATGGGATATATTTTGAAGCTTCATCTGTAATAAAGTGTTAAGGAATACAAGTCTGTTACTCTTATAAAGGAATTAAGATTTCTTTTTTCTGGTATTTTTTTAGGAGTGACAACAAAACTGTTTTTTTTTTTTTTCGACATGTAATGATTATCTTTTGGAGAAGATGATTAGTCTTACCCCCGCACAAGTGTGTGGTGCTGCTTAAGTGACTTGGATCCTTATAGATGACTTGCAGTATTTTATTTTATCGTAGTGGATGTCTTCACTTGGTCCACGTAATTTTTGTGATATTGGATTCCATATAAATTCTATTATATACACAATATATGC
>CANYLF010687935.1:0-16768 GCA_948193215.1 Bocquillonia castaneifolia
AAAAAAAAAATCAAAAATTGAATTTTTTTAACCTTTTCGGTTCTCACTCTCTCTTAAATGAACCGCGCAGAGTCAAAATAAAAAGTGAAAGTAAAAAAAAAGTTGAGAAAAAAAGAGAACGGCCATGGTTATTACTGGAAAGAGGATAACTAGAAGGATAAAAGAGGGAGGCACGTTAGACGGATGTACGTGCTGGGATAGAGGTGAAACGGTGCCGTTTATAGAACCACCGGATGATTTACGATGCACCCGAAACGACGGGAAGGACTGGCGTTGTAATCGGTGGAGAATACATGAAAAAGTGCATTGTGAAGTCCATCATTTACAGTTATGTCACAAGCAAGAGAAGGACAAGGAGACGGCGAAGAAGAAGAAGAAGAAGAAGCGTGGCCATGAAGAAAAGGAGGAGGTTTCGGTGAAGAAGCCGAGGGTAGAATTGAGAATTGATGTGGAAATTGGGGATAATTTGGGGAAGAGAAAAGTTGAGAGTTTGAGGAATAACAAGGAGAAGAAATGTAAAGAAGAGGGAAAGGAAGAGGAGAAGGAGGAGGAGAGGGGTGAGGGTAGTTTGGGGAAAAAGGAGGAAAATGTGAACAATAAGAGTGTGACAGTTAAATGTGAAAATGAAGAAGGTGCGGGTGCGGGTAGTTTGGTAAAAAAGGAGAAAAAAGAGGGTGAATTTAAGGTTTATCGCAAGAGGAGGAGTGCAGTTGTGACAGTTACTAGTACTACACCTAACAAAGAAGAGGAGAGGTGTGATGGTGAGGGTCATTTGGTAAAAAAGAAGGAAGAGGTAGATGTTAATGTTAGTGATGTTGAAAACTTGAAGAATATGCAGAGCAAGGTAGTCAAGAAGAAAGAGAATAAGAGAAGTAAGAAGAAGAAGACGAAGAAGGAGGGCAAAAAAGGGAATGTTACTGCAGAGGTTACTAAGGAAGAGGAGGTGGAGAGGAAGAGTGATAGGAGGGCTCGGAGTTCTGAAAAGTTGAAGAAACTTATACAGTATGAAAGAAAACTTGATTATTTTGTGAATAGACAATGTAAAGATCAGTTTATTCAGACTACTACTAAAAAGAAAAAGAAACACAGTGACACTACCAAAAAGACCATTGTGAGTTGATTATTATTTATTAAACTTTTTCTGTCTCTGTGTGTGTTTTTTTTAAGATTTATTTGATGATTACATATCAATGTATTGTTGTTTTTGAGCTCAGGATTCTGCTGAAAGGAGTAGGAGCAATGGGGAAGTGAATGGAGAGGAAATTGATTTTTTGTCATGCCATCAGTGCTGGAAGAAGTATAGCATTGTAGTCAGGTGTAAAAAGTGCAGCACGAAAGGCTATTGTTCTGATTGTATTATGAAATGGTAACTTATATTTCCCCATCTTTTAGTTTAAAGTAGTTGATCCAGCTTGTTTATGTTGCGTGATTTGTTGAAGTGAAGAAATTTTCAATGATGAAACAAGTAAGAGTAACTTCTTTTTTAAAAAAATTAATCTTGCTGTTTGGGGTGTCTTAGATATCAGTTTAAAGTCATTGATGGCTTCCGTCAGGGAATTTTCTTTTCCAAGTTTGTCTTCTGTATCAAATTAAGTGGGAAATAAATTGCTTGCTATTTTTTTTTATTTTTTATTGGTTTCCTATTTGTTGGACTGCTGTTCTTCTCTTGGTTCCAATAGGCAAAGCTAGTGTCAGTATCACTTGTATCTTTTAATATGAAAAATGGGAATATTATTGTTTCTGTTAGATGTATCTCTCACGTGGCTGAAAGTTGCCAAATCCAAAGGGCATGTGCTTTTTTTGGTCTGATGGAAGAATACAGTACTGTATAGAATAGAAAATACTAAAGCTATTATTCTTTGCATGAATAGGCAAAAAGATGGTTACATTGCTATATATCAGATTGGTCACAAAGTTAATCATGTAGCATTCTTTTGGGACTGCTTATGTGATAGGGGTTACTGATCAATCAATAGCATTTTGTTTGTACCTAGTCATTCAATCCTGAAGAATAGCTAAAAATACTTGGCTTAGAGGGTGTAATTGGTTTTCTCCTACATCCCAAGTATACCTACATCCTGATGCTTAATGCATGTAATTGCAATCGAGTTGCAAGTCATGTGACCAGAGAGTGATCAGTTCACACTGTGCCATCTTTTGATTGAATGTGCTAATGTCAAATTCATTTACTGAAGTTTGCTGAAATTTGTAGAGAGCTCAATTTCTTGTTGACTTTTGTTTTGGTCACCATGAGCAGTTGGAAATATAGTGCAAGTCTTAATTTCAACCATTAAGATTTTATTATCTTATGATTAGTTCATTTTCACTGTGAGTTTTTTCACTCATTATTTGAGCCTATATATTTATTTTGTATGTTTAACTGTGATTCATGCTCATGTAAATTAAATTTATCAACAAAAAACTGTTGCTTTTTAGGTATCCTAAAATGTCAGAGGAATCAATAGAAGAGGCCTGTCCTTTTTGTCGTGGGAATTGCAATTGCAAAGCATGCTTACGAAGAAACAAAGCATTTGAGGTTGGTGTCATTGCTTTGCCTAGACAACTCTGTTGATTATAACTCCTTTACTGTCTAGTTATATTGGTTGTGTTTATCTTTTAGGTTGTCAAAAATTTGGGCAAGCCAAAAAATAGTGAAGACAACATTAAACACTTGAAATATCTTATACATAATCTTTATCCATTTCTAAAGAAGTTTGATCATGAACAAATGCTGGAAAAAGAGATTGAAGCAAAAATTCAAGGTATGAGTTAAATGCCATTGTTTTCTGTGGATTGTGTTGTTTAAGGATCATGTAAAATATTGGCTGGTGATGTCACTCCTCAACCATTTTGTTCACTTTTGGTTTTGCATTACTAGAACAATTTTGGCTGGAGTCTTGTCAAACCAAATTCTTTGCCATGAAAGGAGAGAAAAAGAGGATAGTAATAGAATATGCAGCATCTAAAGGATTGATATTTCACCGTTTTACTTAGTGAACTGTTATGGATAAAGAAATGGAATCTTTATGAACTGACTTTAAAAGGGTCAATTATGAAATGTGACTTGTTTTCCATACTTCAAGAAGAGGTCTTTTCTCCAGCTGTTGTTTTATGGTATGTTTAGTATTGTTGGTTGGTTTATTCAGAGGTACATGCTACTTTAACATAAATGCTGATATCAATAAACCTACGAGTTCTTGTAAAAAATGTACTTTAATATGTTGCTAAAATAGATCTCCATTTGTGTTTTACTAAAAGACGTGAACATTTGGATAGGGTTATCATTCTCAGAGGTAGAGTTGCAGCAGGCAGTTTGTAACAATGATGAACGTTCATATTGGTAGGATCTCCTCATATGCTTTTTAAGTCATTTTGACTTTCTAATGTCACGGATTTACTGATGTCTTTCTTCATTTCAGCAACAACTGTAGAACATCTATAGTTGATTTCCATAGGAGTTGCCCGAAATGTTCTTATGATCTTTGCCTTACCTGCTGCTGTGAAATCCGTGATGGTTGTTTGCAAGGTGGAGATAAAATGGTTATTGAGTATCTTGACCGGGGGAAGGCTTACTTACACGGTGAAGAACCTGAATTAATTTCCTTGGAAGAGAAAAAATCCCCTAGAAGATTCAAGTTTGATTCTGAACATTGGAGGAGGAAAATATCTGATTGGAAAGCAAAGGAAAATGGTGACATTCCTTGTCCACCAAAGGAACAGGGTGGCTGTGGACATGTTCATCTAGAGCTCAAGTGCATCTATCCTGATGCTTGGGTTTCAGAATTAAAGGAAGAAGTCGGTAAATTTGCTGAAAATCATAAGCCAAGTGATGTGCCTAAAAAAGCTAGGGAATGCTGTCCATGTTTTGATTCAAACACTGATATTGAATTGGGTGTTGGGAATTTGCGGAAGGCTGCCTTTCGAGAAGATTCTATGGATAACTACCTGTACTGTCCTTCCGCTATCGATATCCAACATAGGGACCTGGATCATTTCCAGGCGCATTGGATTAGGGGACAACCATTGATTGTTAGGGATGTGCTTGAATTAACATCTGGCTTGAGCTGGGAGCCAATGGTTATGTGGCGTGCATTTCGTGAGATAACATATTTTGGTTCTTCAAATCTGGCAGTGAAAGCACTTGATTGTCTTGACTGGTGTGAGGTAAGGTTCCAGATCATGTCATGATGATATCATACAATTGTTTGCATGTTTTTTCTTTATTTTCAATCTTTGTATGTATGTAGTGTAAAAGAAGTAGAATAGATAATCCAGTTTTGGTGTTTGTATATTTGAATTTTGGTTGTCATTTTGAAGTTTGAGCGAGACTGAATGGCTGCCCAGTGGCTCAGAATTGTAAGTTCTGGATGCTGGGAGTCTCTTGAGCAAACATGTAACTATAGTCCCAGTCCTAAATAAATTATGTTTTTTTTGGTAGTAAATTACTGTCTGGATCAATATTGATCAGGGGTTTGTAATACCTGGTTCAACATGCAGGTTGAGATCAATATTCGCCAATTCTTCAAAGGTTATACAGAAGGTCGTGTGCACCATAACTCCTGGCCTGAGATGCTCAAGCTCAAAGATTGGCCTCCATCTAATCTCTTTGAAGAGCGATTACCACGCCACAATGAAGAATTTATCAGTGCATTGCCATATGCAGAATATACTAATCCTTACTCTGGAATACTCAATATTGCTTCAAAGGTGCCTACCGGAATCCTTAAACCAGACTTGGGACCAAAAACCTATATAGCTTATGGATTTGCTGAAGAGCTTGGACGTGGAGATTCTGTGACCAAGCTGCACTGTGACATGTCTGATGCAGTATGCTTACTTATCTTACTTATCTATTCCTTTTTTAGTCTGTGAGACATCATTAGGTTATTCAGAACTAACATGGCAAACCTAAATGTATCACATCTTTTATACTTTATTCGTTTTCCTTCCAAATTACGATATTCAGTCAACTATTTACGACTGATGGAAAGAAAAATTCTTTACTGTTGCTATTGATAATGCTGTTCATTCTGTCTTTATTTTGTATGTATGGTGCAACTCTGAATATTTTACAAAATTGTGCAATGTTTGTGCAGTTTTGATTGAGCTGCACAAACAAGATGCATTGTGCATCTGATAAATGACAGCAAACTGGGAAAGGGTATTGAGTGAGGCAAATGACTCGAATGCATATTGGTGTCAATGCAACATGATCTGCACAAACAAGGTGCATCGTGCATCTGATAAATTGCAGCAGATTGGGAATGGGTATGGAATGAGGGAAATGACTTGAATGCATGATCTATTGGTGTCAATGCAACATAGAAACAAGGAAACAAAGAATTAGTAGTGTAGGGTGTGATGAGTTGAAGAAACTTAGGTAACTACTGTCTAAATAATCGGGTCCATCTTTTTTTACCTGCTCAAAAATGCCTTTTATCTCAATGACTTCAGTGATACTAAAACTTGACTTGGCTTCCATGTTTTTAACTTTCCAAGTGCTTGTATTTTATGTATTGTGAGTGCTTTGCTTAGGAAAGCACAACTGGAATATTTAAGATATGTTATTGAATTGATTGGTATGGTGACAGTAGCAATTACTAGCATGGTGAATGATAAACAAATTATAGACTGGAAACTGAATTATTATGAGGTTTAGGCAACATGAAATTTATTTGAGTTTAGCTTTTGTAAACCGGGAATTTTCCTTTTGCAATTGGATGTGTTTGTTCATTTTTTTTTATTAGTTTATACTTCCCATCCCTACTGGAAATTTTCAAATCTTAAGGCTCTCAGTGATTCAGAAAAGCAGAAACACGTGTTTGGATATCAGGTTTTGTCCATGAAATGTTAATGAACTTGATCTTCCACATATGAGGGAAAATTTATTTTGATTTGGTAAGGCTTCTCAATTACCTTCAAGCAGTTTAAGTGTGATAGTAATTTATGATGTGCTACATTTAATTGATGTTCCCTGTCATAATTCCAAATCATCATTTTCAATCGTGTTCTGTTTTCTATTTTTAGCTGTTCCATTTAAATATATTATAACTATATGGCTTACTTTTGATCGGTTTTGTTTATGTTAGGTGAATATTTTAATGCATATTGCAAAAGATACTGTTCCACTCAATAATCATCTTGGTGATATAAAACAACTGAGAAAGAAACATGCTGCGCAAGATCAAAGGGAACTATACAGTAATATGGTTGTTGATCATCAAAAGGACAAAAAAACCCAGCTGGATTTGAAAGGAGAGCCTAATTCACATTCAGATACTGTATCTCATGGACAGTCACCCCTAGCACAAGCTTCAAGTTTGAATTTGGAAGTGAAGCCTGGTTCACAATTGGATGAGATTGTATCGCATAATGAAGAGTCACCCATAGCACAAGCTTCAACTCTGGAAGATGCCAAATCCTGTATAGAACCCATGGATCACAAGCTTGTTAGTGATGGTGATAAACAAGGGAGAGGAGTCAACCTTGCCACTGAACAAACATTATGTAAATCAATTGCTGTGTCTGAGAATGCAGATTCCTCAAAAATTAATGCTGAAGCCATGGAAGAGTATTCTCTCTCCTCTGATGCAGTCTCTCCAGTTACTAAGCTTCCTGGAAGTAGTCACCATATGGAGGATCCAAATGTGAGAGAATTGTTTAGTGATTGCTTTGATGCTTCAGGCCTTAAAGAGAAAGGGTACTCTTCTCTAGGCACTGATGCTGAAACGAATAGAGGGGAAGATAATGGACTTTCAGCTGATGACATGAAAGATGACAGATGTCATAAAACAGCTAGACTTTCCAGTTTGACATCAGAAAAGAAGTTTGATGTTGATCTGTTGGAAGAAGCTACAAAAGGTGGAAGAGAAAGTCAGGGTACAGGGACAAGGAGTGTGAAATTTGAAGAGGACTTTGATACAAATTCAAAAGCATTGACAAAAAGCATTCAATTGGAAAAACAGGAATGTGAAATAGAGGAAAGTGATGAACGTGTCCAAGATGATAATAGTGGTACTTTGGTTTCCAAGTTGAATTTTCTTGCAATGACAACCATTAATAGGATGGATGTTCTGGTGGTGGTTTAACTTTGCTTTTTGGGAATGTCTTAGGTGCATCGGAAGCATCAGTGGGTGGTGCAGTTTGGGATATTTTTCGGAGAGAAGATGTGTCTAAGCTGCAGGAATACCTCAGAAATCACCATAGGGAATTTAGGCATGTCTTTTGCTCTCCAGTAGACCAGGTAATCAAATATCTCTCTTGTACATTCCTGCTTAAATTAAAATAGTCTTCGAAGATGGCATCTGTAGCCCATGATTCAATGGCAGATTTCTTAGTTTCCATGTGAGGCCAGAGATGCATGACTTTCCCTTGTTCTCTTTTCATTTTTGTATGTTACTTACTTTTCCGAGTTTGTCTTTTCTTAGTCTTGGCGAGTGAAAGTCTTTTGCTTGTGACTGCTGGAAAATGTGCTTGCCCGCTTGGATCTGCAACTGCAAGGATTTATGTCCAAGTCATGAGAGACATATAATGCAAGCATTCTGAACCTATTTTGACTCTTGAGATTGACTCACAATTTTGGGAAGAAATAAAAATGGGGTTGCTTCACTCATGTTGAATCAACACATTCACTAAACCAAATAACTAGGGATGGTCTGAAGAAAATAGCCGTTACGGTTTTGTTGTAAATTATAAAACCTGCATATGTAGTCATTCCAAGTTTGAGTCACCCACTGGCTAATATAAGGTAATATGAAGAAGTTTCAAGAATCTAAATTTTTATGGAGTAACTGAAAAACATCGAAACAAATGCTAGTGCATTTGAAATAGAACTCAAAGAAGTTGGAGTGAATCAATGCTGTCTGGTTGGAGCTATTCTGACTTGCACATGCCATTTCTCTTCATTTGCTAGGTTCAGGAGAAACCTTTGTTTCAAGTGATGTGAAGCAAAAGAAAATTTAAAGTAGTGAGCTATGTACTAAAAGTTAAAGGGTAAGAGGGTAGCCTTCTTCATATAAATAGAATATGTTCTCCAACTGGCTCTAGATTCTTATTAATTGGATTGGATCGCATCATGTGTTTAAACATTTACTGTCTAATCTGGATTTGATAAGAGTATGAGCAAGGGAAAGAGGCTTAACTTCTTTTTTGTACATATCTTCACCATTTTTCTTTCTATGGTGGAAAGCTACGGTCATTGATTTGTAATTGTTCTTTTAATTATTTTGACTCTAGTTTCAGTATTGAAATAAATATAGGATTCAATGTTGATTGTTTATGTAACTATCTTACTCATCTTTTTCTGCAGATCATCCACCCTATTCACGACCAAACCTTCTACCTGAATACAAATCATAAAAGGAAGTTAAAGGAGGAGTATGGTTAGTTCTTACACGATGTTGCTTACTTGATTTATTAGCCTCTGTTCATTCTGCTTGTAAACATGTATATGTTATTATGCAGGAGTTGAGCCATGGACTTTTGTGCAGCAACTTGGAGAGGCAGTTTTTATACCTGCTGGATGTCCTCATCAAGTGAGAAATCTCAAGGTAAAATGTCTGTTAATGCACCTTACCTTTTCCAGTCTGCATTATGCTAGTTATATTTTCAGTTTAAAATTTTTTACTGACCCATTAACATAATGTGCCACTTAGTGGAGTGGTATTGATCTTGCAACCTTGAGGTTTGGGTTTGAGGCCAGACAACAACGATAATCATTTATTGATGTCGATGGATTTCTTTAGATTTCTCTTATTAAGATCCTTCTTTGATGAGATAATAGTCGGGTATTGGTGTTTTAATGACTCCCTGGCATGCCATAGTCTTTCTCTTGTTTCATATGAAAGTTGAGTTGTGCTTGGTGAAGGTCTGAATATGGAATTCTCATTTAGGTTGGAAGTGTGTGTTTTCCTTTTCTTTGAGCCTGTTTGGTTCTGTTTCTGGTTTTTGGTCTTTGTTGTTTTATTTTCAGAAACTAATTTATTTCGTAAAATAGTTGTTTTTTTTTATCATTTTATTTCTTAAAGCTATAAACACAGGTTTTCACAGCTCAGGAAAATTAACTTTTCCGCCCTGGTATTCTAAACTTTTTTTTCTAAAGATAAACCTTTTCAATGTGGAAAACAAAATCCAGAAACAGGGAAAGAAAATAATACAATAGCCAATAGGCCCTTAAATTATTGGAGTTGGAAAGTTGGGTAAGGATCTGAGTGGAACTTTCTGTGATCAAGAATTCTGACAAATATGTAATGCAAAGATGAGTAAACTGCTGCAGAGTAGTTCTTTAAGTTCAATTAAACAAGCTTGAAATTCCAGGTAAAAATGTAAAATGGTTCAAATTCAATCTGTTGGCATTATTATCCAAACATTTCATTTATAAAATGTGCAACATGCCCAAATTGTAATCTCTCCCTTTACAATCAATAAGCATGCCAATGTGTCTCATGGTAATTTGTTGTCTACAACAGGTAGTGTATGTGTACCTACTCTGTAGTCTATGGTACACAAGGATGCCATATCCTTCAATTTTCTTTGCCTTTCTTGTCACCCCTTGAAGCACTAGCTTCTTTTTATTTTATTTTTATTCTTTTCATTCACGGTTATATGTTTGAATAGATGCCTTTTTTAACCTTAATGGTCATAATGAATCTCAGATTGGAAAGATATATGTCCAATGAGGGACTCTCAAGGAATCTCAATTCTCACATTGGAAAGATATAGGTTCAATGAGGGATGTATAGATGGGAAGGGTTTATAAACCTATGTTCTTAAATACTTTGGAAGCTTATCTATAAAGGTTTCAAACTTATTGATAATAATTTTATCCATAAAGAGAGATATTTTGGATATGAAAAAGGTTAAAGAAGGAAGTCCAACATTCAAAATTAAGTTAGAAAATAGATTAGAGTTTATATGAAACTAAATTGATAAATTAAAGTGATAAATTGATTTTGTTTTATTTCCTTTTTAGTTCTTATTAAATGAAATGATATTGCATACTCTACTAACTAATTATTTAAAATAAAAAATAATCCTCCGATGTCATTTTATTTAGTGTTGAAAATCGATCTATGGATAAAATTGTTATAAACTCTAAAGTTTAATACTTTTACTAAGAAACTTGCAAATTATTAGATAAATTTGTTACAAAGTCAAAAACATGATGTTTTTATGGTAATTAAGCCTTTTCCTTGTAAGGCAAAGTACCCCCATTTGTTTGGGCTGCCCCTAGTTCCTACTTCCTCGTAGTTGCTGAATGAGTCTTTATTATTTTATTTGTTGGGTTCTTCAATGTCATGACTTTTATCTTAGTTCTATGAATCAAATTTCTACATCTTTTCAAGATAATAGAATGACAAATATTTTTCTTGAAGCTTAGCTGTCATCCCATTTCATATTGTGGCGGTCCCAATATTGTCATATCATACCACTATAACAATGCAAATTCACTCAACTCATCAATGCAAATGCACTCAACTCATGTTTCACAACCTTGCTTGATGAATTTCCTCCATATTACATCTGTCAAAGTATAATTGTACACAATTTATCCAATCGTGGCATGGTGCAAGATGAAGTTCATATGTGAAAAAAGTGTGATCTTAAATCAACTTCTCTCGGAACCTGCAACTTCAAACTTGAATTTCTCAATGATGCACTTTCATGCCATGTGGTTAAATTGTGCTCCTACAAGACCTCGACTTTCTTTAATGGAAAAATAATGTTCTTGAAACCTTGATATCAAAATAATGTAAGATGACATATTGATTAGTATTTGTGAAACAGTACATATGAACAATATCTGTGACTACTAAAACATGAATAGTAAAACTAATAAATGAAGAATTTAGGCTTGTTTGTGTTTTTCAGCATCACATTAAAGGTTCCACATGAGTTGTACCACAGGAGGCAATAATTGCTCTAAAATGAATTTACTAAAGTTTACATTATAAGCATTTCAAAACTTGATACTTACTCTACTTGTTGATTCTGATAATTGTGCATTTTGAATGCTTCGATTTTCTTCTCAACAATTTTTGTTTGAATTTTAGTCCACTGCTTTTAGCATATTTCTTTTCAAGTTTGATTTCAAGAACTTTGGTGAAACTTTTTGTCTGAGCTGTTTTGACAGCTTTCTTCCTGGACTTGGATATGAAGCCTGAGTTCTGTCCCTCTCCATTGTTGGCTAGTAATATCCTTGATACAATATCTTTTTGGCCAGCATTTGACGGCACCCAGAGAATTCCCAAGATGCTGTTCCTTTATTCATTCTAAAAGGAGGAGGAAATTTTGGTTGACTTGACTGATTTTTCTCGCCACCATAGCTGTCACTACTTTCACCATCACCATTGCCCCACAATGGAGGCTCTCTCCGCCACTGTCCCCTTAATGCTACCTTGGCCACCTTTTTGTTGCAGCCTAAAATGTCAAGAGTGCTTTCATTTTATTGCCAACACCATTGCAAATAAGCTAGATTTAGGGACAAAATGATCACTCATTAGATGTTTCATGTGACATATTTGATTACTTCATATCCATTTTATCCTACCAAATATAGATTATGCAATTAGTGGAACATTGATACTTTGGATGGCTAGATTTTTGGTTGGAGAGGCACAAACAATTGCCTTCTGTTACTTTCAGATCAATGGGGTATGAAAGCTTTTATGAGCTGGTATTTTGTGTTGAGTTTCAAACGTTTATAGTACATTGAAAAGTCGTATTGGTTGTTGGCTTCAAGATCAAATGTCCTTTGAAAGAAAATATGACGATTGCTCTTAAATAGCAAATGAGAGTATAAAAATTTGATTAGAGGACAAGTAAAAATCAGTAGCCAATCTGTTCAATGATTTTGATATCATTGTTGGATGTCTGCAAACTGGTAAAAAAAACCACTGCCAAAAATGAAAGAGTTAAAGGATAAAAATTGTAGGAATGAAGATCATATAATAAATTTAAGTATTCTCACTAAACATTATCTAATGAATTTAAGTTTTCTTGGTAATATATTCTCACTAAACATTTTCTAATGAATTTAAGTTTTCTTGGTAAAAATTGTTGCTAAATATTCTAATTTTAGTTTTTAGGGACGTTCTTATAAGACATTGTTACTGTGATTGTGGACACTACACACTTTATATTTTGACTACTATACAGATTGAACCAACCATGATGATCATACACTTTAATATTTACAAATGTTAAAGCTTCAAAACATTTGTATTGAATTATAGTTAAACTTTATGTTTAAATACTTCTAAGATCTATAATTATTGTCATATCATGTCTTTAGCTAAAAAGTTCATTCTATTAGTATTATAACCTAAAAATTGAGGCAAAAATGGGCTGGAAGAAATTTTAGACAGGAAAATTTGGTATATTTAAGTGTTTAGATACAATCTTTGTGGATTATTTCCCCATTTCTTTTATCACATCAATCTGACAATATGTTTGAAATAGCACTGAAAAAATTAGGTGAAAGAAAAAAGAAATCTATTAAATCCCTCTATGGATGGCTTCTTTATGTTTTCTTTCTTACAGAAGTTTGAACTTTTCTATTCATATGTTTGGTCTCCTCTAGTTATTTGAAAATATTAATGGTGATTGAGAGAGTGCAGGTTAACAATCAAGTTTGTTTGGATTGTTGTGGCTGGTTTTCTTTTGATTTAAAAATCATTATATATTTTGTGATTTTCCCATTGACAATGGTTCTCCATGTTCCATTCTCTCACTCTCTCAAGAGTTAATGTGCAGGCCTGATTCCTGAATTTATTTTTTTGTTGGTCATTTGCTTATTATCACTTGCAGTCATGCATAAAGGTTGCGCTCGACTTTGTGTCTCCTGAAAATATCCATGAGTGTGCCCGTTTGACAGAGGAATTCCGCGTTCTTCCCCATGGCCACAGGGCTAAGGAAGACAAACTCGAGGTATGCTGATTTTGATGCTTTTTTTCCCGATGCAAAATACCTCATCTTTTTTGTTCCTTGTGTTTCTCTGGGGGTGGTGTGTTTAGCTATCTTGAGGTATTTCCTAGTCAGATATGATACGCATTGGAGTCTTTAATAATAAAACCATGGAATGCTGAACGGGTAGCAAGGAGATGTGTACCCAACCTTGATTAGCTAGAATTTAATAATAAAGTTAAAAACCACTGATCTTGTCTCATAAGAGGCTCAGTTCATGAGCATGGGCTGAACAGATCTAGTAAGGAATTGAAGAATGCATATGTTCTTAAAGATCCATGTTAAATCATTGTCAAAACTTAACAAAGTGGAGCTTATTATAAGGAATTGAAAACAGAATAGCTGGTTGAAGAATGTACGATGACGACTTTTGTAGGAAGTGTTGTAAAATGTTTTTCTCGAGAAAGAAGATTTGATTTGCATTCACATGGAGTCATTTTAATAAAATTCCTCTAATATTGATGATTCTATATTCATGTTGAAATAAAATGGTGTGATATTTTGCTATGGATCAGGTTAAGAAAATGTCCATTCTTGCATTAAGCTCGGCTATAAAGAAATTGAAGGATCTCAAGGTAAAAGAATTGAAGAAAGATCTACAGGTAGAGGAATCGAAGGATCTACAGGTAGAGGAATCGAAGGATATCCAGGTAGAGGATTTGAAGAAGGATCCCAAGGCAGAGGATTTGAAGGATCTCTAGGATTAGTCTTTCATGACATCTACATGGAATTTCCCATCGCCCCTTTTCATTTTGGATCTGAATTTTAGGTTTAAATGGAGTTCATTACAATATCAAGCCTACCTATCTATGGAGTATTCCTTGTCTATGGCCATTTTGTACAGCTAGGAGCATCTTCCCCATATAAAACGAGGACAAAATTGGATAATTACTCGTTTATTACTATACATGTCCTTTCAAGTTCATTGAATTAAATTAAATCATTAGCTTAATTTCATTAGTTTCATTTTGTGAGCTTGTGGGGAAATTTAAGGCTACATAAGCTATAATGTGTTTAAGTTGGATTCATTTACTAAATAAGTCAAACTCAAGTTTAAGTTTTTAGACTTATTTAGTAAATGAGTTTGACAAGTCTAAATAAGTTGAGTTCAATTTAGTAAATAAGTTTTAGACTTTGTTCATATATAGATTTCTATATATGTATGTATGCATGTAAATATATATTAATAAATGCCTAAATAAGCTGCTTGAAGAGTTTTTAAATAAGCAGCTTGATGAGTTTTTAATTGAATTGTTTTTGTTTTTAAATAACTTGATAAGTTTCTAATTGACTAGTTTATGAATGAGTCAAATATTTAATTTTTAAGTTTGGCTCATTAGATTAATATAAAATTGGGTTCCAATTTGACTGATTTGGTTAATGAACAGTTGAAGTCTTGCTTTATTAATGGGTAAATTTAAAGCTCATTAACGAAGTGAAATCTGAGCCGCTCATTGGCAACTCTATTCATTGACCCACTACTTGGTGGTGTCTTTGATTTTGATTTTTCAGGGTATGTTCATATTCATGATCTCTGTTTAATTTTTAGAATTGTTTTGTTTCAACTATCTTCTCGTTTTTGAAGTAAAACAACAGTCAAATTTCAAAATAATGTGCAACACTGCAAGATTGTACAAAGCCTTCCATATTTAATACCAACATGAAAGATCCAAGACATGGATTTCATATTTAATACAAAGATGAGAGATCCTAATTTGCAAAACATAGATCCTAGATGAGCAACTTAAAATAAAAAAGCAATAAAAGATGTACAGTTGCTTGCATCAAGTCATAAACACAGAAGGGCAACATTGAAAACCTAAAAGAAATGGCAAAGCTACATTAATTAGCTAGCAAGTAGAAATCTAGGAGTTCAAGAAATTGTCCACCGCAGTGTTTTGCTTGCGGGATAGGAATTTCATGCACATTGGTGGATTGATGCCTGCTAAAGCCAGTATAGAGCTAGGCAAAGTCCATATGCCATCACCACAAATCAAACCAGAAGCTACTGCAGGTCCATATGCGTCAGCTTTAGCCTTATTAACCTTCCTCCATATGAATAAAATCAAGCTCCCAAGGCACATGTCAATGGCGAAATAAGCTCCGAGGTAAAAGGGTATTGCCATTGCCATTGGAAGTGGGATAAATTGAGCTCTTTTCTTGCCAACTGCATCTCTAATCCCATTAATAACAATAGCTGCAATAAAGAATACGTAGCACAAAGTGAGGCAGTTCTTCGGCAAGGCTGAGAACCCTTCGACACCAAGTATCGACATGTTACGATAAACGAGAGCATAAGGAGCTGGATATTCAGAGTCAGGACTTCCAAGATCATGGAATGCCTTGAAGAAGAGCCAGAAAACACAAGGACAAATGACACAACCCATTGCAGTTCCAATAATTTGGCTCACAAACATGGACCTCGGTGAAGCCAGTGTCATGTAACCTGTCTTGAAATCCTGCATAAGATCTGAAGCTGTTGACACAATGTTCATCATCACTCCACAAGCTGCTAAACCTGCAAGAACACCGCCGTGAGAAGCGCCAGCCCACGCCCCAATGGTGAAGATAGCTAGCTTCCCGTAAGTTGAAGCCAGGGACCAATCTGTTAGCCCGCATCCATAAGCATTACAGAAGGCTAAAACTGGAGCTACAATGTACATTACTACAATGTGATACCACTTGAGCTGATGGAAGATGTGAGGAACTGCGATTGCTGAGATAATTCCCATAGTGACATAACCAAGAACAGCAAACCATGTTGGGATTTGATCTTTGAGAAAGAGTTGAGTTCGTTTTTTATCATCGTAAGATACAGTTGGAGTATTAACGGTAGCTGAATTATTGTTAACTGGAAGAACTGAGTCTTTGCTGTTGAATTGTTGGAATAGACCATATATGGTGTGACCAAGGACTTTGATGAAGTTGTATAAACCATCACCAAGGATCATTGCTATGGCTACAAAAACCTGAAATAAAGCAAGCATTAGGTAATTAATTGAGAAAATTAACATCATAAACAAAACATTATCTTCTTCTCCAGTTTTAATCATGGAAATTAAGAATGTCTGTTACCTTGTAACCTTGCAGGCCGTGGAGGCTGCTTGGGCTGAGGTCTGCTGAGTACCAGTGACCTTTCCTGCCATCGATAAGAGGCCACATGACACCCCATGATAAAACTGCTCCAACTAACAGAGATATGTTGATTAAGTACGGGCAAATCATCCCAACACCAACATATGTGGCAGAGAAGTCAAAATAGAACCTGGGTTTTCAAAAAAAAAAAAAAAAACAAAGGAATAAGTAAAGGAAAAAATGTCCATGTCAGGTTGGCTCAGTGGTCGAGACGCTTGTAATAAATATGAGAGTTCGTATTCAAATCCGTCCAATAAAAATAAAGAGAGAGAAAAAAAAAAGGAATAAGTTGTATAAGTACTTTTGCTTATAGGCCTCGAGACCAAATGTTGGGAAGCTCACAAATCCACAGTCATCACCAGCTGTGAAGAACCATTGGAAGAAACCCCACAAGAAACTGAAAGAGAAAAACTTGCCCAATTCTCTCACTTGTTTCCTATACAAATCAAAGAACATACAATTAGACCATACAAATTAATTATCTTATATATTTTTAATTTTACATGACAAGAAATTAAAATCCTCAACAAGAAAAATGAGTAAATTCTTACTTTGCTAACTTGGCACCCTGAGGAGTGTGGAAGCTGTTGATAAGGTGAGCAGTAGCAGTTCCACTTGGGTATATCAGTTTGAAGTCTATGATCATTATCTGAAACACATACAATAAATT
>CANYLF010688082.1:0-13156 GCA_948193215.1 Bocquillonia castaneifolia
TTTAAATGTCATTTTAACATGTTTTGCATCATTCTTTGCATGTTTCTATGAATTAAAAATGCTATTGAATGTTTCTATTTTTTACTGCATGTTTGGATTTTAAATGATGAATGAATGTTTGTTTAGATTTAGGTTGTGTTTTTAATCTTAGATTAATTATTAGGTTGTTTTGCATCATAAATAAATGATTTAAATGATCCTTGCATGATTTAAATGAATTAAATGCTTTCTGTGTCTTTTGTGATCACTAGATGTTTTATTTGCATACTGTTTGAATGCCATCTAGATTCTAGGTTGGGTTTTGCCATTTAGATCCATTGTTTAGGTTGTTTGCACTCATACTTTCGGTATTTATGTGCTCCAGGGCTTGAAAACCCCAAAAATTGCATTTTTGTTTGATTTCTACCTGTTTTTATTGCTGGAAATGCCAACACCATCAAGCATGGTGACGTTTGGCACAAATGCCACTTCTTGTGGTGGCTTTTGATCCAAACACCACAAGCCAAAGTGGTGCTCGAGGCCAACGCCACTCTTTGTGGTGGCGTTGGTGGTGCTTTGTTCTGAAACTTTCTATACGTGTTTGTGCGATTAAAATAAATACTTTCACATGGAAATAAGCGATCAAGTAACCTTCTGTACTCCCTTGGGTAATTTTTTAGGTTGAATATGCATATGAAATGACTATTAATAATGATTTAGTAATCCTGTAGATTAAAATAAGCTAGAAACCTAGGTCATGTTGTTTGCTGTGTTCTGCCTATAACCCATTTTGCATGTAATTTGACTAATTGTTTATTTGGTAAAGTAAAATCAACCCTTTTTTTTTAATAGAAACTCACCAATGCATGCATTGTATGTAAAATGTAAGGAAATCCTATCTTTGTATATCCTGTTTAGTAGTGGAAATGAAGGTAGGAATAATGTCTAGAGTGGCTTGTGAATAATCGGACTTTAAGGAATGCAAAAGTTCGATCACAGAATCTCTGAGGTCAATACGGCTTTGCATTTCTTAAAGGACTCGAGATGCACACCAATGTAAGATATTCCTGATGCCGGTTTAGGTGGCGACTCCCACATTAGCTCCTTTCGCTAAATGTGCAGTGTTGTAGTCGCTAGTCAAAGTAGATTACTGAGGTAACCCCTCTTTATCAACAATTTGGAGACTCTACTAGGGATAACAGACTATTGATTCAAGTGATTAAAGCCACTTTATATATTATTCCATGGTCTAGTTTCAGTGCATTGCATTCTTGCATTACCCTACATCGCGGGTACCACTAGTCGAGCTTCCTATGATTTATGAATTTACTTCATAGGGGCAGAATCAGTGACTACCACTCATAGTAGACTGAATGTCCTACCATCACTTGAACCTTTTTTAAATGAGGGAGATGGTTAATAGGAGTTCACCTATTGTGGGAACCTTTCTTAGCCGAACCGACTGAAGCATGACCATAGCAACTTACCTTAGGACTTACCAAACGCTTGTTTGTTATGTAATGCCATGAAGCCTTTGTTTTAATCTATTCTAGTGTTATTGCCCTTAAATCTAACCCTAATTACTACTTGTGTTAAGGGGATGTCAAAGTGTTGGTCTAATTGTACCTGACTAATGCTAAGATGGCCCTAAAGCATAAGGAATTTTAGGACTCAAGAAGAGTAACCTTGACTACTACCTTTGTGAAAGGGATAGTATGTTGGTCTCATTGTACCTGACCAATGCTAAAATGGCCCTAGAACATGGGGAACATTAAGGACTCGCTTAGTGCAAGGACATGGGATAAGGACTTGATAATGACTTATTGTTTGGTTTGGATGTTGAGAGTTTTTCCTATGCAAACGTGCATACTACATTGGCAATAGCATCCCCTGTTGATGCGATGACCTGAACTAATTCCTAGTAATATTGACTTGCCAAATGAACACGAGTGTGGGAGAAATAAGGTTGGAAGGCCTATCACTTGGTAGTACATGTGCTTGACTAACGTTTGTCACTTATATCCCCTTGTGTTGATTGCATTCATGCATCCTTGCATACATTGCATAGCATGCTAACCCCTTATTTTGTAGCAAAATGAATCCTCTTATGAATCAACATCTCCAAGCAATCTAGAACCGGATACAGAATGAAGTCCAAAAGGCCCTATAAGAGGAAAGGCGAAGACAGAATGTGATAACACCCCTATTGCCTGGAGATCCTCTATGACTAAACTTTGAGATGCCATCTGTTGAAAGATATTCAGGCCTCACCAACCCAAGAATACACCTCATACAAGTTGACCTTAACTTAAAAGCACTACTCCTCTCTCTTGCTCAAAGGCTCAATGCATTTCCCCTATCCTTAGAAGGGCCAGCTTTGGTGTAGTACCAGGCATGACCATTTAAGACTAAGGACAACACAGAACTTCTCTAGAAGGCTTTTGAAGACTTTTTCCTCCTAAAGGAGGAGATAATTTTACCAGTTTCTAAGACTATCCCGTCAAAGACATGAGTCTGCCCCGTTCAAAGATCATTGATTATCTATGTGAGAAGAGGTTGATCATTCCAAGAATCACTAAGCCCACCTTAGCTCCCCGGCATGGGCCTAATGCTTGGAAATATTACAAATATTGCATCTACTTAGGACAAGATGTTGGTCATTGTGGTGTACTGAAAGAGCTACTGGGAGCAATCATCGCTAGGGACAAATTGGAGGAAAGAGAATACTGGCAGTTTTACAAGCCAAAGACTCTTAAGAAGAAAGCAATTCTTAAAGACGTGCATTTTAAGGGTAAGACAAGTGGCTCGGCCTTGGATCTATTTGATCAAAGTATCAAGAAGTAATTTCAGCAACAGGCTCCTTCTTTTCAGCTTCATTCTGCTCCAGGGTTAAGCCCTCTATCTTCCTTATCAGGTCCTCAATAATCAACTCAATGATCTGAGCAAGGGTAAAACTAAGCATCCATCATCCTTGCCCCCGGTTCCCTCATGGGTCTTTCTACTTACTAAGGTGAAGTAATCATATAAGGCCTTCTTCACCATGATCAGGTCATCCTCTGTAATCCTCTTTTTGGAGAACTCACCCAGATATCCTAGTACTTTGGGTGTAGTCTATGTCTTGAAGTCAGGGAAAGCTATGATTCCCTACTAGTTCTTGCCTAACCCAAGTGACGGGAAGTAATTCATCCTTTTAAGCATTGAGTTTACCTAGGGACTCGTTGGGTATTCATGTATACCCATGACTTGAAAACCCATCGGGGATATGATTCCTTTAGGAGCCTCCCTAAGTACAACTATGGCCTGAGTTGCTTCAGCGTTAACTGTAAATATCTCACCTTCATGTGGAAACTTAATCTTCTAGTGCAGGGTGGAAGGCACCCCTCCCAAAGAATGGAACCATGGTCTTCCTAGTAGCACTGCAAATGTCATAGGTATGTCCAAAATCATCATATCTACTACTGACTCAATTGGGACAACTTTGATCTTGGCAATGAATATTCCTTTTACGCTCCTCTTTGAATCATCATAAACATAGATGACTAAACCAGAAGGCCTTAAATCAAATGGTGAGATTCCCAATTTGAGAAGGAGCTTAGAGGGATAAATATTGATGGTTGACCCAAGATCATCCACCATCACACAAGAAGTTTGTTTCCCATTTATCTTAACAATGATGTAGAGGGCTTTATTGTGATCTCTACCCTCTAGTGGTAAGTCTTCATCTTTAAATGTAATCTCTTCATGTTTCTTTTCCATCATCAGGCCAACCATATTCTCAAGCGTCAGATCCTCGAGAACTCAAATTTCAAACAAGGCTTTCACAAAGGCCTTCCTGTGTGATTTAGAATAAACCAACAAGTCCTAAATACTACCATTTTATCTGGTCTTCTCCAACTGATTTGTCACAAGGTCTTCTTTGATCTCTACCCTATCTTCCATAACTTCTTTAGTTTGGCTGCTTTTAAGGATTGTCTTATATAGATTCTTCCTCTGATAGTCTCATCTGAGTGACTTGATGGACCATTGTTTCTTCATCTTTTACCAATCGAAAAGCATCCATAACTTCTACTTCATCCTCACTTAAAGAATACTAAGCATCGAATATGTATATGTCCCTGATTTTACCATCTGATTTTACTTGCAAAATGTAAGAATCCCTCAAATCATTTGTAAAAGGTAGCAAATCCTTCAGTTATTTCATATGCTCGGTCACAATATTATGTAGAGAATAGACACCTTCAAAGGAGGTTAGAACCTCATCCTCTATGAATCCGAATTCTATACACATGGCTTGATTTGGGGTGGAACTCTGTTATAGTTGGGTAAAGAATTGTGTTTAGTGCTTGGAGGTCTGTTGTCTGGGTCTGTGATCCTTTTGGCTTTGATTAAGTCTTGGATAGTGTGTTTTAGTTTTAGGCAGTTCCTAGTGGGGTGTCCTTGAATCTGGTGAAAGTTGTAGTAGGCATCAAGGTTGTATCTAGGAGCTTAAGGGTTAGGTGGGAATTTATAAGGTTCGGGTTTCAGAATGTCTGATTTTCTAGCCTTTCGAATATTTTGGACAATGGTCGATTAATGTTCGAGAACTTACGATTGCTGATAACTCAGTTCAATGCTGTTTTGGTGGTTGTGGGTCATTGTAAGGTGCCTTTCCCTTCTATATTCTCTTCCTTTAAGTCTCTATCTCTTTACACTACAATCTGTCATCATATAAGTCATTAAAAGACTTTAGGTTCATGGTCTATACGCTCCCAACCATATTAGGAAGCACGTTCCTAACCACTATTCTGCCTGATCTTTCTCTAAGGGTTTGTTCTTCAATAAGGTAGCTTTATTTCTCCAATAGGTTAGAAAATCAGCAAATGATTCATTATATCTTTACTTGGTCATTTCAAAATCTCGCAGAGACACTTCAAGTTTGGCATTGTAGGAGTATTGTCCAATAAATGCATGACACAGCTCTTTCCAGTCGGCTTGGATAGATGAAGGCAAGCGATGATCATGGATAGAGGAAAGACCCCTACCTCTTATTCTGATTCCAAAGGAGTTATAGCGATAATGGATCCATACTGCTTGATGTTGAGCTTTTGATCCCCAATTCTATCAAACTTTTGCATATCAGGCATTGAAAATTTTAGAGGCAGTGAAATACCCAAGAGGGGGGGGGGGTGAATTGGTGCAGAATAGGAAAATAAAAATTGATTTGAAGAATGAACAAGAATTTATAGTGGTTTGATCCTAACTTGACCTACATCCACTTCTCCCAAAGAGCACTTTAGGGTACCACTAACCACAAATGGATTTACAAATAGATTTCAAAGCTATCTCCAGCCTTTACAAAGTGAGATTTCAAAGGCTATCTCACAACCTTTACAAAATGAGTTTTCTAAAGGCTAACTCACAAACCAACCCTAGCGTTTCCCAATCCTCACTAAGAATTGACACTAATACAAGGATACTAAACACTCAACCCAAGCAACTAATGCTTTAGAGTTCTAACTACCCACACAATAAATTCACCAAGAATTTATTACAAGGAATTTTGAGAAATTAATTTGTAGGAGTTTTCGCTATCAAAGAATGTGTGTCTTATTTAGAAGATATTTAAGATGGGTATATGTAGCCAAAATACCCAAAACTAGCTTTTAGAGATAAAAGGAATTATGTGTCTAATAACTAGTAAAATATGCATTTAATGCTCTGTAGGGTGTCAGGTCGTGGGGGCGATCTCCTATGCCACGGTCGTGAGCTTCATAGAGTATTCCAATGGCTAGTTTCTTCCTAGTGTTGTGGGGGCGATCTTCATGGTCTCGGGCAGGATGAAACCATCCATGGCAAGCTTGGAAAAGACATAGACTGACTTTATATCACGGGGGCGATCCCTTGGATCATGAGCGCGATCTTCATATGTGAAGGCTTAGTTTTCCTCTAGTCGCTGGAGCGATCTTCTTCATCATAGTGCGAGATCAAACCAAAAGGTTTTAGTCTTTAAAGGCACATAGATCACAGGCATGATTCATCCAGCCGTGAGCATGAGATTCAGTCATAAGGTTTTGGCACTTTGGAGGCACTTCTATCTCGAGCGCGAGAACTTGGATTGCCGGGGGCTATTCCCTTGGTCACGGCCTTGAATTACAGGTCACTTTTCCAAACTTGCTTGATACTTCATAAAACTTGTTCTACACACTTAGGAACTTGGTTAAACACTTAAGAGAGTTTGTTAGGCTCAAAATAAGTTATATTAAGACTACTAAGGCCAACAATCTCCCTCTTCTTGAGGTTGACAACCTTAAATCAAATTAAGTTAAAAAAAAGTGTTTTATAAGTGTGCGGATTGAGAGAAATTCCTCCCCCTCAAATTGTGTAGCATTAAAAACAATACTAAAGCTTAAGGGTAAGGTTTTACACAAGTTTTTAATCAACTTACCAAGATAACATTAAGTCCAATTTAAGTTTAAGAGCTGTATCTCAATCTAATTAGGAACCAGAGATTTCTTACCCTTTGTCAACTCAAAACAGAATATAACACACACATATATAACCAAGTTGATTAAATAAAGTAAAGAGAAATAAACAGTTAAGCACTAAAAGCTTCAATTTCATTAATTAATCAAGAAAAATGGTACAATTAAGGATTGATAATGAAAAAGATGTTAAGAGATGCATGAAATGCTAAAAACATTCATAATGGACTAAGAGAGGTATGATCACAAAGAGGAAGGTCTAGTTTGGCTTGGAGGGCTTTGAGGTCATCATGAATTAACTTGAGATCATCATCTTGCTCATCCATTCTTTGAAGGAGCCTTATTGTAAGCCAAGTCATGCTCATCCAATCACCTTTCAATGTTTCTAAGGCTTTGAAGAATTTTCTCCCCAAGTGAGAAAGGTCTAGGGGTAGAGGAGGATCCTTCTCCTCTTCTATCTTGGATATCCACATGGGGAATTCTAAGATCTTCTCCATAGGGTACCCCAAGTCCTTCTTCCTCTTCTTCTTCTTGTTGGTCCTTTTCCTTCCTTGCTTCCTCTTCTAATGCTTTCCTTCTCTCCTCCTTTTCCTTTTCCTTGACTAAATCAAGGACTCCACCTAAATACTTGACCCCTCCTTCTTTCAAAAGAGTCACAATTTTCACTTTCTTTGTGAAGAAATCAGTGTCCATCACGCCCCTTTCAAGTTCAAGTGTCGGTGAGAGAGGGTTGGCTTGAGGCATTTTGAGGTCAAACTCAAGAAAGTGAGCAATGTGAGAAATATAGGAACTCACAAGAATGGTAGACCCTTTTCCACTAGTGAGTCCTAAAAGGTGGTTGGTGAAGAAGTAGGAGGTTTGAATGGGTTTCTTCTTGATTACATAATGGAGAAAGGGGAGGTCTTTTTCAGCAATTTTATCATTGCCATCTTTCTTGGCAAAAATAGAATTACAAATGATTTTGTGGAGGGTAAAGTGGCTTAGGTGTTTGAGGCATTTGGAAGGAGTATGGCTGGCTTGAAAGTATGGGGAAACTCCAATCTCTTACCAAAATTTGCTCATGTCCATGTTTCTCTCATTGAAGTTAACCAACCCAATTATTAAGAACCCAAAGCACTCATCCATCATTGCCTTAAGAAACTTTATTTTTTTCCCAAACATTTTGAAGGTCATAAGATAGGAGCCATGTTCGGGGTCAAGTTTCTTGTTTACCTTCAAGGTGGAGAGAAACTTGATGGTGAGAGCCTTGTATCCATTGTACCTTGGAAAGGCAAACTTCTTCCAACTTAGGAGGTCTATAAACTCCTCAACTTCTGTCTTGATGTAAAGGTCCTCTAGGGTCTTAACAAGGATCCTCTTTGTTTCGATGAACTCCTTCGCATCCAATTTTTGGGCCTTGACCCTTTCTTCTTCATTTAGCAAATCCTAAAGGTGGACTTGCCTTTATGGTGGAGGAGGAGGAGGATGTTGATGAACCTGCTATTTACCCTTTGATGATGAAGAAGGGTGCTTCTTGGTGATTTCTTTTGGGAATGTGTGAGAGGCCCTTGCTGTTCTTGGGGTTCTTGGATTACAACTCCCTTTGCCTTTGGTCTCTCTTCTCTCTTCCTTTCTATATACTTGATTTTCTTCTTTGGGTGATTGCCTAAGTCCTCTACTAGTCCCCTAGGCTCCTTTTGTTTCTTGGTCATTGTGTTTTCGATGGAGAATGCACAAAAATAAAAGAAGATATGTGTTTTAAGGCTTTAGAATGAGTAGTAGAAGAGAAGAAATAATGAAGTAAGCCTTAAAATAATAGAGAAAAGGTGTAAAACTCATCCCATATGCATTGGGGGGTATTTATAGGTGTGTATGGACTTCTTTTAGTAGAAAATATGGAGAAAATCTGAAACTAGCCGTTTTTAAGTGGCTAGTAACAGATATTGTTTTTTAAAAATTTGACATTGATCGTAGGTGCGATGGGGAGTATCGCGGGTGCGACTGTTGAAAAACTAAAAAAATATTTTTTCCCTTTGATCGTGACCACGATGATAAGCATCGCGACCATGACTTTAAAACGGTCTAAAACAGTTGAAATATTTTGAGCATAACGGGGGCCATCCAAGGGATCGCGATCGCGATGGTTAAGAATGAAAAGATTTTTACTTTTAATCATGCCCATGATGGCGGATCACGGTCGTGATATTGAGGCATAAACATTTTGAAAAATTGTAGAGTTGGGTCGCAGCCGCAATCAAGAGGATTATGGGTGCAATCCATATGAAATCTCGAGGAGTTGAAAAATTTTCTGTTAATCACAGCTGTGATTTAATAGATCACTGGCACGATCAATGAAATAGGAAAATTTGTCTAATGTGTTGACCTTTCATCGTGCCCATGATATGGAGGATCATGTCTGCGATTTACAGGTCCAAAAATAATTTTTGAAAATCAAGGAAGAAGCATTTTATTTTGCCAAATGGGTCCATAATTACTTTGTGACCTTAAATGACTCCTTAGGATCATTGAATTAATCCAAGGTTTTCATTTTAAGTCTAATGCATATGTTTCTAATTTTTGACTAAAACTCATAAAATCTTTGAAATTAAAGGGTGCTTCCATCTAGCATTCCTAACTCGCTCTTAATGAAGTTCATACATTCTTCATTTAGAGGTTTTATGAAGATATCAGCAAGTTGGTTAGTAGTATTAACAAATTCTAATACTACATCCCGTTTTTGCACATGATCTCTTAAGAAATGATGTCTAATGTCTATGTGCTTGCTCCTAGAGCGTTGGATAGGGTTCTTTGAGAGATTAATGGCACTTGTATTATCACATTTGATGGCAATATGATCAATATTAAGACCATAACCTTTCAATTGTTGTTTCATCCGTAAGACTTGTGATCCACAACAACCCCCCGCTACATATTCGGCTTCGGTGGTTAACAAAGCAACACTTACTTGTTTCTTAGAGCACCAAGAAACTAAGCAATTACCAAGTAGTTTACAAGTACTGGAGGTACTTTTTCTATCCATCAAACTACTGGTTGTTGACACATAATTTTTAGATTTAGTATGATTTGAATGATGTTAGCTCCTTTCTAATCACACAATTGGTTTTTGAAATGTTTTGAAACTCGAAAAGTCTGTTTTAACCCAAAAATAGCCTATTTAAGCCATAAACATAGTACATTGGGCCATTCTGCACATTTTTATCTTTAATAAGCTTTTCAAGATTCGGTCATTTCGGGCCCCAAAAGGGCCTCGGAAGGTCCAACATCACTTGGAGTGACATTGGCCCTTCCCCAACGTCACTTCATCGATTTCCAGCCCCCAAACTATAGTTTTAATAGGTTTTCAATAGAAAATTCAAAATCGCAATTGATTAGATGAAGATAGACTTCGTTTTTGATCATTTTTATTTCAAAATGCTGATTCAAAATGAGATTGAAAGTGATTTGCATCATCTCTCATCTTTATCAAAAATTTAAACTGTTAGCCTTGAGATTTCACTAATGATTTTGATGATGTAAAACATTAAGTTATTCACTAATATGTTTGTTAAGTGTTTACCAGGTATCACAATATAAAAGGATGCATATTTTTATTGGATGAAGTAAACATTTTGTACAAGTCACAATTTCTATATTAGTCGAGTGAACATGAATTAACCTTTTTAAAACACTTCGTGTTTTAGTTTAGGTGGATAGGTTTAAGTGTAAACCTTATTAAAACACTTAGGTTAATGGTGTTTAGTTAAGGTGGATAGGTTCAAGTGTTAAACCTTATTAAAACACTTGGGATAATGGTGTTCAGGTTCAAGTGTAAACCTGACTAAAACACTTGGGTTAATTGGTGAGAGTTTTTAAGTTAAAAGTTAAATACATGTAGTTGAAAGATAAAATATGCCATGGCCTAACTAAACCTACAATTTATGCACAATGGACATGGTATATTGGAAGTTTAGGACTTAAGGAAAACTAAATGTGCAGAGTCAATTTCAAATGGGCTGAATTAAATGAATTAACTGCACTAATTGGGCAATAGTCATATTATAAATTATTTATGGATTGAAAGCCCAATATGTCTAGTATTCAAAAAAAATTTATTTGAATTTTTGGAGTTGGAAAATAAAAGATATGAATTTTTGAGTGATTTATATTCATGCTATAAGACAAGGGGCTGAACACATAGGTTGTATTCAAACTTATGCCAAAAATTGTAGAAAATTATTTGAACATGAAATTTGGTGGGGTTGAAGCTCTAGAAGTCTACTTTTCAATGCAAAAAATGGTGGAGCATTTTGAATTTTATACAAGGAGATATTCTTGTTTGAATACAGACTACTTTAGCTGCAAGTCACATGCTTTAGGCGTCCATTGTTTGAATTATTGCAAAAAATATACAAATCTCTAGAAAACGTGCCATATATTGTTAAAAAGGTATGGATGTATAGTTTCTAACAAAAAAAGAATCATGATTTTTCAACAATCAGAGCTGGAGATATTGAATTTTGAAGCAGACATCCTACATTTGTCAAGCAAGCTAGCAGCCTTAAAGAATGGAGCCTCACCAATCAAGTTTGAATTTTTTGATTGATTGAGAACGGCCATTTCTGATTTCTTAACTATAAAAGGAGGTATTTTAAGCATCAAAATACACACAAGAGCTTGAAGAAAGAATAGCAATTAAGAGTCACAATATTCATAAGTTATTTGAGAGTTTATGTTGTAATTGTGAGAAAAAAACCTTCTTTCTTCTTCTTATAATTTTCACTTTGTTTTTGTATTGTGTAAGAGATATTAAAACACAAGGAAAGGTTTAAGTGTGTACCTTGGAAACACTTGGGTTTTGGGTTTTGGGTTTTGAGAGTAAGCCATAAAAACACTTAAGTTCGGTTTGTGAGTTGGCCTTAGAAAACACATTTGTAAAGGTTGAAGATAGCCTTAGAAATCTTCATTGTAAAGGTAGTGAGATAGCCTTGTAAATCTTATATTGTAAAGGTTGGAGATAGCCTTGAAATCTCCATTGTTTTCTATTTGTGGTTAGTGGAACCCCAAAGAGTGTCTTTGGGAAAAGTGGACGTAGGTCAAGTTGGGACCGAACCACTATAAATTCTTGTTCATTCTTTAAAAAACAAATTTTTATTTTCTATTCCGTACCAATTCACCACCCCCCCCCCCTCTTGATCATTTCAATTGGTGTCAGAGCCTTGTTGCTCATTTCAACCTTAAGTGGGAGTAAAAGATCAAAACACGACTTCGGGTGAAAGCTTTGGAAGTTTGAGACCTTACTTTAATGGAAGTGACTATCCATATTGGAAGTTGCGCATGCAAGCCTTATTGGATAGTGACCAAATCGATGTTTGGGATCAAATCTTAGTAGAATGGACTCCACCAACAACAACAGTTGGAGATAATACAACCATCCTTGAAAGGAAAAGTTTGGGTGGATGCACACAAGAAGAGCAATGGTAAGAATCAAAGAGCTATGTCCTTACTCTTAGCTTCTTTATCTAGAGAAGAGTGTGCTAGAGTGAAACATTGCACAACTGCTCATTCTATTTGGAAAACTCTAGCCAACTATTATGAAGGGACAACCGAAGTGAAGAACAAGAGGATAGAACTTCTTGTCTATCAATATGAAACCTTCTAGAGAATGGTGGATGAGAATGTCACAACACTCATAAATCGGCTTTTAGCATTAGTAGAAGCGCTTAGGAAGCTTGGCAAGATCAATAGCCCGGGGGAGGTAAACAAAAAAGATATTGAGGTCTTTACCTAGAAAGAAATTTGGAGCCAAGATCACCTCAATTGAAGAATCTAAAGACCTCACCACCATGAGAGCGGATGAACTCATAGGTAGTCTCTTAATTTATGAGTTGAACCTAGATGAGGATGAGAAGCTAGAAGCTAGTGAAGCAAAGAAGGATGAGAAGAAGAAATCACTTGCTATCACGTCAACTCAAGAGCAAGAAGATGAGCCTAAAAGGGATGAGGCTAAGGGTGGTCCTAGCGAGGAACAATTGGTAATGCTTTCCAAGAGAGTATTTAAAATAATCAAAGCTAGAGAAGATCCATCCAAAGGGAAAGATAGAAGAAGAAGTAAAGAGGTGAAAAAGAGTGGTTCTTCCACTAAGTGCTATGAATGTGGCAAGAAGGGGCACATCAAACCAGAATGTCCTACTCTCAAAGGCAAGACCAAGAAGAGCTTTAGTGCCGGTTGGGATGAAAATGATGAAGATTTCTCTTCCTCTCAACAAGGTGATGAAAGTGAAAGTGAGAGTGAGGATGAAGCCGCCAACCTTGCTTTCATGGCATTGGATGACTCTCCCAATGAGGTAAGTATTTCTCATTTATCTTCTTTTCCTTCTTCTATTTCTGATTACAAAAATGATGATAATGGTGAGGATGATCCTATTCAGCTCATCAAGGAGCTTAACTCCTAATGTACTCGCCTCCATTGTGGGAGGGTTGAAGCTCAAAAATTTTGCGAGGCTAGTAATAGGGAAGTTAATGAGCTAAAAGCTCAAGTAGAGGCACTTAAGCTTTCCCAAGGAGAGCTTTGAGGTCAACTACTTGCTTCTGAATTCAAAATCACTTCAATGGAGACTCTTGAAAAAGAGAATGATTCATTGAAAAGTGAGGTTGAAGAATTGAGAGAATCCATTGCCAAGTTTCATAAAGGCAAGGAGAATCTTGATACCTTATTGGTGTCACAAAGACCTCCCCTT
>CANYLF010688261.1:0-11366 GCA_948193215.1 Bocquillonia castaneifolia
TGATTAGTTTATTAGGTTGTTAAACAAAACATCGAATTATAATTATTGATCTTAACTCTCTATAGTTAAGGATGATAATTCCGCGTTTCAATTGCAAACACTTAAGTTAGATTTTTGGGCGACAAATCTGATTTGTAGGTACGTGTGTTTCTTCATTAGGATTCGATCTTAAATGGTTAGAATTGTTAATCAAGCTAATTTAGTGCTTGAACGTATCCATCAAGTTCAGGTTTGTATCAATTGGACAAGGATGAAAAAGGTAGGAGTATAGATGAAAAGAAATATAGAGGTATAATCGAATCACTTCTTTATTTAACTTCATCGAGACCTGATATTATGTTTGCTACACGTTTATGTGCTCATTTTCAAGCATGTCCTAAAGAATCTCATTTGCATGCTGTCAAAAGGATTTTAAAATATTTGCAAGGCATAATGCATTTAGGACTATGGTATCCTAGAACTAGTTCCTTTGATTTAGTTGCATACTCAGATTCAGATTATGCCGGTAGCTTGATGGATAGAAAAAGTACTTCTGGTACTTGTTAAAAACTTGGCAATTACTTAGTTTCTTGGTGTTCTAAGAAATAAGTGTTGCTTTGTCAACTGCCGAAGCCGAATATGTAGCCGCGAGTTGTTGTGGATCACAAATTTTATGGATGAAATAATAATTGAGGGATTATGGATTGATTATTGATCACATTCCCATCAAATGTGATAATACTAGTGCAATAAATCTCTCAAAGAACCCTATTCAACACTCTAGGAGTAAGCACATAGACTTTAGACATCATTTTTTAAGAGATTATGTGTAAAAAGGTGATGTTGTATTAGAATTCATTGATACAACTAACCAATTGGCAGATATTTTCACAAAACCTCTATATGAAGAACGCATGAACTTCATTAACAGTCAATTAGAGATGTTAGATGGAAGCGCCCTTTGATTTTCATAATTTTTATGTAAATTTTTTTTTTCATACATATGCAAAGACATGAATTATATCCTTGAATTTGGCTTTCATAAATTGAAAGGATTAATTCAAAGTCATAAAATAAGTTTGGAACTCAACTAAAACTCAAAAAAATATGCTTTATACTTGATTTTATGCAAAATGCATTTTTGACTCATATATGACTAAAATCTTTGATAAATATTATGTATTTAAACTCACGGACTTGATTACCAATGTCGCCCTCATGAAATAACCAAATAGAAAAGCTATATTTTCAAGGTTTCTGATGACCTAAATCGTGCCCGTGATTCCTTAAATCACATCCACGATATTTTGAAAATTTTTAGAATTTTCAACTGTTTTGATAAACCGCGGCCGCGACATCATTTTTTTTAAATTGCACCCTCATCATTCACAGTTTTCTGAAAAAATATAGCCATTTTTAGCCGTTAGAGAATGGCTAGAATCAAGATTTTTTGAATCTTTGATAGATTTATGAGTTCCTACATGATTATAAATACCCCAAATGCACATGTTAATGAGTTTACAGCTCTTTCTCTTTGATTTCAAGCATTTAGGGTTATTTTCTCTTCTACTCCACACTCTTTAGTACCTTGGAATTCATTTTATTTGAGCATAAAGCATTCTCACTTACTCACTGTGGGCAAAAAGACTACCAGAAGCCACAAAGGCAAAGAAGAAAATGAGAAAATCACCTCCTCCTCCTCCAAAAAGACCTAGAACAGGTGTAATCATACAAGAACCTGGTTCTACACCCCATGCCTCTCAAACACAACTTAACAAGTCGCCACAACAAATATAACTCCTTTTGAATAGATGTTTGAGACCA
This sequence comes from Bocquillonia castaneifolia, assembly GCA_948193215.1. NCBI lineage: Eukaryota > Viridiplantae > Streptophyta > Magnoliopsida > Malpighiales > Euphorbiaceae > Bocquillonia > Bocquillonia castaneifolia. The sequence continues at coordinate 1,804 of CANYLF010688261.1, forward strand.
TGAGTGTTGATGAGAAAGTTAGATTCCAATCCTTAAAGTCTAGGGAATTCCCAGAGACTAGAAGTATTAGAGTTGCCTCTATAGGTATGCTTGGGGTGAAGGATGAAGTAGAGAAACTTTTTAAGAACATCTCCCTCATGAAGTTTACTAGACCTACTTATTTGAGTTTCAAGAATCTCACCTATGAATTTCTCTCTTCCTTGACAGTCAATAAGAAATTGAGTGGAGATTTGGGGCTTTGTGGGATGTCATTTAAGTTGTTTGGTAAGAAACTCACCATGAAGAAACAATAAATGGTTGAGTGCTCTAGCTTTTCTTCCATTGGCATCTCCAACTTCAATGAATCTACTATGGATATTCAAGAATTTTTGGAAGAGATTGGTTGTACTCCAAGGTTTAGAGCTTCACACTCTCAAGCCAAACACTTAAAGACGCTACCTTATTTTATCCTCCACAAGATCATTACCAATTATGTTTTTTCCAAAAAGGAACGTAATGATAAAATTTCTCAAAAAGACTTGGTCTTTCTCCACTGTGCTATTAAGGAAAAACAAATTCAAACTACCTACTTCTTCATAGACCATGTTCTCCATATCCAAAATTCAAAAACTTGTGCAATAGTGATTGGATCCTACATCACTCATGTTGCATATTTTCTTCACTTTCCTTGCTCAAAACCTCAAGCCTATCCACTCTCTTATCCATTTTTAATAGATTTGGGCATCATGGACCTTGATTTCTTTGAGAAAAAGGTCAATATTGTAAGGAAACAACCAGACAACACCTATATTTACTTGGGAGGGGTGACTAATGATGAGAAGGAGGCTAAAAAGGAAGCTAGGAGAAAGGAAAGAGAGCATAAGGCTATAGAAGAAAGGGAGTTGAGGGAAAAGGCAAGGAAGGAAGCCTCAAAGGCTAGGGAAGAAGGAGTTGGTGAGAAAATTCCTCATATAGAGGGTGAGCATGATGAAGACACAAAAGAGGAGGAAGAGACTATGAAAAAGATTAATTTCATGCTTACCTCCCTTGATAAGATGGCCAAGATGATGGTGAACCAAGAAGCTTGGCAAAAGAAAATGAATAAGAAGCTAGCTCAACAAGACATGGAGCTTCCTAGGATCTCTAGAGCTGTTTAAGAGCTCAAACAATCCCAAAAAAACCACCAAAGCCAAGCCATCCTCTTCCATCCAAGCTCATTTCTGCTTTTCATGCATTACATCATCATCTATTTTCATGCATTACATCATCATCTATTTTCATGCTTGTATTGATTTTGATTCTCAATGAAAATTGATGATTATTTTGAGCTTAATTGTTTTATCTCTTTATTTTCATCTTTTGCATTTGATTTATCTATTTTTTTGATCCATATATGAAATGCATATGATTCAAATTGTTCCCTTATGCTTTAATTCTTTAACAACTATATTCTAACTTTGTATTTTAGAGTCGACAAAGGGAGAGAAATTTCTGGATTCTTGGACTCCATACCTTAACAAGAGAAGGAAAGTGGATTGGATTGAAATTGACGTTTGGACCTTTGGACTTAAAAATAAACTTTTAAGTATATTTGGTAAATAACTTTCCCTTAGCATTGGAAACAGATTTCTTTACTTGGGAAGGATGCACATGTTGAGGGGGAGCAATTTCTATCATTCCATACACTTAGAATTTTTTTTCCCTTATTTTCTTTATAAAAGTTTTATGGTTGTCAAAGTTAAAAAGGGGGAGATTGTTGGCCTTGGTGGCACCAATCCATCTTATTTTGAGCTTAACAACCTTTATTTCGTGTTTAACAAAGCTTCTAAGTGTGTAAGTTGAAAATACTTGAGCAAAAGTCTAGTTTGGAAAATGACCTGTAATTTGCGCCCACGATATGGATTTCACCGTTGTGATCATATCAAATCATGCCCGCAATTCAAAGCATAGTCTTTTGGTAAAATGTACTATCACTGCCTCACATGATTGCCCCCACGATTAAGAATTTTACGACCGTGACATAGGAAAACAGAGGGCACATTTCAAAGGCATTCTCTAGTTCATTAGATCGCCCCCGTGATTTAGAATTTCATGCCCAAGATATAAGGAAACAGAAGGCACTCTTCAAGGCACTTTCTAGGTGAAGATCTCACGCCACCGATATGTGAAATCACCCCCGCAATATCTTAGTCAATAAGACCGTTGGAAGATGTTTCAAATATCGCACCCACGACCATGATCTCGCGCCCGTAATTGTGGGTAATAATGACTTTTGTTTCAAACTTTACTATCTGTTGGAAACTCACTTAGGATTGTTTCCAACAACTACTTTTGGGGTTAATGGCTAGAAATACCTCTCTTAATTCTGTTTCAAAATAACACACATTCTTATATAGCCAATAACTCTTGCAAATTAATTTTCATAATTCTTTGTAAACAAATTCTTTGTGAATTTATTGTGTGTGGGTAGTTAGAACTCTAGAGTATTTATTGCCTTGATTGAGTGATCTTTCTACCTTGTACAAGTGTTAATCTTTGTGAGGATTGGGAAACACTTGGGTTGGGTTCTGTGTTAGCCTTGTAAACACTAGAGCTTATGAGTGAGCCTTGGGTAAAACTCATTGTTTAGGTTTGGAGAGAACCTTAGAATTCTCTTTGTAAAGGTTGAAGATAGCCTGTTAAATCTTCATTGTAAAGGTTAAAGATAGCCTGTGAAATCTTCATTGTAAACGTCGTGAGATAGCCTTTGAAATCTCACATTGTAAAGGCTGGAGATAGCCTTGTAAATCTCCTTGTAATCCATTTGTGGTAGTGGAACCCCAAAGAGTGTCTTTGGGAGAAGTGGACGTAGGTCAAGAGTTAGACCGAACCACTATAAATTTCTGTCTATTTTCCAAAGCAATTTTTACTTTTCAATTCTGCACCAATTCACCCCCCCATGTTGGGTATTTCAGTAATTTCCCCTAGGATTTTACCAAATATTGCTTGATGCCATGGATGTTTGTTTTGAAAAGCCCTAGAACTGAGGGCCAATGCTACACCACCTATATGCTAAAAACCATTGAGGTAGAACTATGGCCGTTTTCAAGGTAAAGCTAAGTCCATTTAGGTGCGAAGCTTTACCCATGTGAGAACCAAGCCTAAGTTATACCATTGGCCATTGTTGTGACAAAGCCCAGCCCACTCTGGATGAAACTTTGCCAAGATAGCTATCGTCAAGATCGGGCTGTTTTTAAGGTAAGAACCAAGCCCATTTCAATGGAAAAGTTCTGCCCAATTAAAAACTAAGCCTATGCTAAACTTCAGTCGTTCTATAATAAAAGTTTAATCGATTTAGGGGTGAAGCTCTGTCCATTTAAACAAATGCATATGATGTGATTTTAAAACATGTAGTGGGTTTAGTTGTGTTGGACCGGAAGTTTTTGTAAGCCCATTTACCTCAAACATTATTGTTTGGTTTGGATGTTGAGAGAGAGAGAGACACACACACACACACGTCGGTACTTGCATCCCTTGTTGATGTAAAGGCCCAAAGCCAGAAATCCTAGGAAAAGTGACTCACCGGATCAATACGTGTGTGGGAGTAATAAGGTTGGAAGGTCTACCCTCTAGAATGGCCGGGGACGTCCGGAGGGTAGTATTTATGTTTGCTACAGGTTTACCCTTTGGAACTGCAGGGGAATGTCTGAAGGGTAGTAATTGTGGTCGTTAACTAATCGTTTGCTTTGTTTTCTTTGTCAAGCATTTGCATTTCATGTATACATGCATCCTGCATCCAACATGCCATGCTAACCCTTTCTCCTACAGAAATAATTAATCCTCATAGACCTTGGACATGAGAGGGTGGACGTTTAGTCCAACATCAGATTGAAAGTAATCCTTCATCATCAATAAGCTCAAGCACTATGTCAGAATCATGAGAACAACCTATTTTACCCTTGATGATGTTCAACGATTGATCCAAGATTCCTTGGACTGAGATAGAAATTATCGTGAAAGGAACAATGATGACCGAGAGGAGTTCAACCTTAAGAATAGACAATCTGAAACCCTTAATGCTTTACGTAGAAAGGTGGAAAAACTACAAGACATGGTTAGGGATAAGAACTCAGACCTGGATTTTGACTTTGATGGTATAAGGATGAAAGGCATGACAAACTTACCTCCCAAGTTTAGAATACCTGACATGTAGAAGCTTAATAGAAGTGGTGACCCAAAGATGCATCTAAAACAGTATATCACTATCATGGCTACAACCGCACTAAACAAGGGGTAGAAAGTGGCATTCTTCTTTTTATCATTGGAAGGAATAGCATCTGAATGGTAGCACCACCTATCTTACCCCATACAAGCTGACTAGGATGAACTGAATAGTGCTTTTGTGAAGTAGTTTGCTTACAATGTGCACTTAGAAGTATCACTTAGAGACCTAGAGATGACCAAGCAGAAGGAGGACGAATCTTTCCCTGAATATTTGATATGTTGGAGGAGTAAGGCTGCCTTGATGAAAAATAAGCCCTCTAAAAAGTACCAAGTTCGCATTATGGTGCGAAATGTTCTACCAAACTTGGTCAAGCAGCTGCAAGCACTAAACCCAAAGACCTTGATAACTTGTATGATGATGGTCTTCATGCTGATGAGATGGAAGTTTATAGGAAAAGAAACCAAGCAAGTCATGATATGACTATCAGTGAAATGAAGGCTACTCGTAAGTAATCAAAGTTCAATCAACCCCTCTCTGAAGTCTTTAAAAGTTTAGTGAAAGACAGTCTGTTGAAACCTATGACAACAAAAGGGCATGTTAATCCAAATCGACCTGACTATACCCCCAACACCTATTGTAAGTTTCACTAGGTAGAAGGGCATGACACTGATGATTGTCCTATGAAATGCCCAAGAGGGGGGGGGGGGGGGGAGGGGAATTAGTGCAGAATTGAATGATAAAAATTGCTTTGGAGAATAGACAGAAATTTATAGAGGTTCGGTCCAACTCTTGACCTACGTCCATTTCTCCCAAATACATAATTTGGGGTTCCACTGCCAAAAATGGATTACAAGGAGATTTAACAGGCTATCTCCAACCTTTACAATGAAGATTTTACAGGCTATCTTCAATCTCTACAATGTGAGATTTCACAGGCTATCTCACGACCTTTACAATGAACATTTCACAGGTTATCTTCAACCTTTACAAAGACAATTTTACAAACTCTCTCCAAACCTAGTGTTTACCAAGGCTTACACCAAACCCAGTGTTTACAAGGTTAACACAAAACCTACTATTTACAAGGCTAACACCAAACCTATCCAAGTGTTTCCCAATCCTTACAAAGATTGACACTTGTACAAGGTAGAAAGATCACTCAACCCAAGCAACAAATGCTTTAGAGTTCTAACTACCCAAACACAATAAGTTCACAAATGAATTTATTTACAAAGAAATTTAGAAAAATATTTGCAAGAGTTTTGGCTATCTAAGAATGTTTGTTATATTGTTAAACTTAATTAAGAGGGGTATTTATAGCCATAAACCCTGAAAATGGTTGTTGGAAATAGTCAAAAAGGGTTTCCAACGGATAGTAGACTTTTTAAAAAAGTCATGATTACTGTTAACTTGTGGGTGCGGAATCCATGTCGCGGGCGTAAAATTTGAAAAGTTGCTGAATGATAACTTTGTCTCGAAATCAAGCGACGCTCGCGTGGGTGAAACTAATTTTGTGGGCACGACCAAACTACGTAGATAAGGCTGTGGCTACTGATTCTTTTTGTCACATAATCGCGAGGGTGATTTATTTGTCACGGGCGTGACTAACTTGCATAGATAAGGTTGTGGCTTCTGAAACTTGTGTTACCTAATCGCGGAGGTGACCTCTTATATAGCGATCGTGTTTCTTAATTGCTCTTTAAGAAACAAAAGTCTCAGCACTATCTAGGACACTTCATTGCGGGCACGATGGCTTACATCGCAAGGGCGACTAAGTTCAAAAAGAAATAGAAACTAATTGGAATTTCTAGCCATCTTTGTCACAGCCATGATTCCTGTCATCGCAAGGGTGAATATGTATTGCGGGGCCGATAGTTGTTTCAGAGGCGTGATTTATGGGTCCGAAACATTTTCATCGTGTCAACTCAGCTTTAATCAATCCTGCACACTTGGAAACTTTGTTAAACATATAATTAAGGTTGTTAAGCTCAAAATAAGATAGATTGATGTTGCTTAGTCCAACTATCTCCCCCTTTTTGAGTTTGACAACCAAAAGATAAATTAAGAAAAAAATGTTTAGACAAGTGTGTGATTGATGGAAATTGCTCCCCCTCAACTTGTGCATCTTACCAAAGCAATGTAGCTAGTATCCAAAGCTAAGGAAAGTTGTACCATTTTAAAATTACTAAGTATGCTTAAAGATTCATTTTTAAGTTCAAAGGCAAATTTCAATCCAATCCATTTCCCTTCTCTTGCTAAGGTAATATCGAATTTAAAAATCCAGAAATTTCTCCCCCTTTATCAACTCAAAAACAGAAAGTTAGAGTATAAATGATAAACAATATAGGCACAGGGAACAATATGATATCATATGCATTAAGGATGGGTGAAACCTTAAGAAAGATAAATAAAATGCATATGATGGGGAACAAATAGATAAAAAAAATAAAGCTCAAAATAAAATATCATTTCATTAATATATCATCGATACATATGAACCAAAAATGAAATGATAAATGCATGAAAAACATTAAAAACACTAAGCATGCCAATCAAAGGGAGTAGTATCATCATGTTGGCAAGGAGGAAGGCCAAGCTTCTCCTTAATCTGTTGAATGTCCTCATGGATGCATTAGAGATCATGGTCCCTAGAATGGTCCTTGATGCTAAAATTTCTAAGGTTGGTTTCTTGGTTTTCCATCCTTAGAAGAATGTGTTATAGGGCAGAAACCATGTCTTCAGCCAACTATTTGTCCCTAGCAATCTCCTCATCCTCTTTTTCTTCTTCTTCATCATCCTTCTTATCCTTTTTGGCCTTCTTGGCCTTAGGCTCACCCTCTCCTTCCTCCATGGCCCTCTTCCCTTCTAATTTGCCTAAAGTTGCTCCAAGGTATTCAAAGGTGTTATCAGGCCTCTTGGATACAATATTGGCTTTTTGGGTAAAGAAGGTGATGTCCATTATCACTTTTGTGAAAGAAACAGGTTTGGATAATGGATAGGCTTAGGGTTTTGTTAGGTCAAAAGCTAGAGAGTAATCAATTTGTGATACAAAGGATCCAATAAGAAGAGCAGATCCCTTGGACCTTTTGAGATGGAGGAGGTGATCGATAAAGAAATAAGAAGTTTGAATGGGAGTTTTTGGTGTGATTGCACAATGCATAAACAGAAGGTCTTTATTTGTAATTTTGTCATTGCTTTCCTTTTTAGCATGGACAGAATTACAAATAATTTTGTGCAACACAAAGAGGCCAATTGTTTTTAGGGATTTGGCAGGAGAGTTACTTGTAAAGAATAAAGGGGCAATCGAGATTTATCTCCCAAAATCTGTGATTCCCATGTCCGAATCATTGAAATTGATGATGCCTTCTTTAAAAAACCCGAAGCAGGCATCCATAGCAGTTTTTGGCATCACTTTATCCTTCCCAAGCGTCTTGAAGCAGCAGACATAAGGTCCCAACCCTTGCTCAATCTTCTTGGATACTTTGAGGGTGACAAGGAACTCAGTTTTGAGGTTCTTGTAGCTAGCATATTTAGGCTTCACAAAGGTCTTCTAGCTCAAGTTTTGAAGGTACCCATCAACCTCATCCTTAATCCCCATAATAGTTAAGGCGTGATCAGAAATGGATCTAGTTTCCATGAAGGATTTCTCCTATAGCTTGTTATATTCAACCTTCTCCTCATCATTTAGGAAATCTAGAGGTGAAGGAGGTGCCTCTTGAGGTTGTGGTTCATCAGATAGAGGTGGCATGTCTTTAGGTGGTTGTTTAATGACTTTTGGTGAAGAACTAATAGTCTTTTATGGAGACTAAGTTTTAAAACGTGTTTGGGGTCCTTGTTCTTGTTCTTGGGACTCCCTAATGGTTATACCAGCAGCCCTTCTCTCCTTTGGAATTTCAATCAACCCAATCTTCTTTTTAGGATGTTTCTCAAGTCCCACAAGAAGACCTATCCCTTTTCCTTTCTCTTGCTTTGATGATTTCTTTCCCATTTGATTGTATGAAAGTATAAAAATGTGTATGTGTTTGAAAAGATGAGTTATAAACTTCTAAAGAGTGAGGAGTAGAAGAGAAATAAGTCCTAAAAGCTTAAAAATCAAGTAGAATGAAGTAAACCTTTATTCATATGCAAAATATGGTATACATAAGGATGTTAGAGACCCAAAATGGCATAAAATCTTCAAAAAATCAGAAACTAGCCATTTACAACAGCTATAAATGGCTATATTTTTTTGAATTTTAAAAACCAGTCGTGATCACGATCTAAGATCGCGTCTGCGTAATTTAAAAATATTTATAACGGTTGGATTTGATAAAGATCACGCGTGCAATATCCACTAATCACGTCCGTGATCAAGATCGTTAGATTAAAGTTTGAAAATGCAAAAATTGGTTTTATAAAATCATGGTCATGATAGTTTATTTCGCGTCCGCGACAATCAATTAAAATAATATTTTTAAAATTTGGACATATTAATCGCGCCGGCAATGGTGAATCGCGTGGGTGATCAATAATGTCAAAGGTTTTTAATAGAAATAAAGAGTCTAGATTGCGACCGTGATTTTCTTGATCATGTCTACGAGCAATGAAACAGTTTTGTAGTAAATTTTTACACTTAATCATCCCCGTGAAGATAAATTTTTGGTCGCGAATTACATGTTCAAAAATGATTTTTCAAAGTTTAAAAATACAATTTTCTTTTGCCATTGAGCTCCAATCCTTTTATATGACTTTTAATGATTCCTTAAGTCTATGTATGACATCTTAAGGTATTCATTTTAAGTCTTTTACGCTTAAGAAACAATCATTTACAAAATTAAAAAAAAATGAAATCAAAGAGAGCTCCGATCAAGCATCCCTAGTTCATTCTTAATGAAGTTGATGCCTTCTTCATTTAGAGGTTTGTTGTATCAATAAACTCTAATACAACTTCACCTTTTTGCACATGATCTCTTAAAAAAATGATGTCTAATATCTATGTGCTTGCTCCTAGAGTGTTGAATTGGGTTCTTTGAAAGATTTATTGCACTAGTATTATTACATTTAATGGGAATATGATCGATAGTTAATCCATAATCTTTCAATTGTTATTTCATCCATAAAACTTGTGATCCACAATAACCCGCTGCTACATATTCAGCTTCGGCGGTTGACAAAGAAACACTAACTTGTTTCTTAAAACACCAAGAAACGAAGCAGTTGACAAGTACCAAAGGTACCTTTTCTATCCATCAAACTGTAACGTCCATAATTAATTAACAATTAATTATGCCTTTAAGTATGATTAATCATTTCAATAAGTATTGGAATCATTAGTATGTTTAATTTTGTTAATTGAGGTTGATTCATTGGTGATTATGAGTAGGAGGGGTGTAATTGAAAG
>CANYLF010688351.1:0-11553 GCA_948193215.1 Bocquillonia castaneifolia
GTGAAAACATGATGGATGGGTTTAAAAGAATATTAGGGTATATTGGTCCTTAATAGTCTATTGGAGTGTTTTTACTAATTAAGGGAGTGCTAATATCAGCATTACTCTTTTTTTTTTCTTCTTTTAAAAGAATTAAAGTCAATCATTTATCTGTAAAAAATAATAATAAATAGAGGATATGTGTACCTAGTTTAGTAAGATCCACTTCCTTTTGGGAGTCATTATTATTATTATCATTATTTATTGATATTAGATGTCACTGTTGGAGGTCAATCAATCATGGGTGGGTTCCAAATCAATTGGATTTGGATGTTCTTTACTCTGTATATTACTTTGCATTAAACTAAAACGTAATTTAAGTAAAAAAATAAATCGTAGTTGCTGAATTTAATTATTATGTGCAAGCTCACCTTTGATTATCATTATTGGCTTCTTTGAATTTTTAATTTTTTTTCTTATTTAAAGCAAATTGCATTTCTTTTTATTATTATTATTTTTACTTGAGAATTTGTTAAAAAGTAGTAAAGTTTTTCTTTTTAATGGAATCAAAAGCTAAAGTTGTTAAATTTTAAAGATGATAATTAGGCAAGCAATGAGTTGCCTTATTATTATTATTATTATTATTATTATTATTATTATTATTATTATTATATGATGACCCTATATGGCACTAAAATTCCATTAATCTCTTTTGAGGAAAAAAAAGGTTAAAAATCTGCACTCTCTATAGCCTGATTACATTAATACTGTAATTTTAGAACGCGAAAGTAATTACATTAACGCTGTAATTTTAGAAGGCAGGATTGATTTATATGTTCAAAACAAAAGTGATAGTTTTAAATATATTTTGTTTAAAAATTTGTTCCAATTTGATATACAAACTATATGAATGTTTCAAATTTATCCACCATATGTTTTATATCATGATTATTGTTTTTGTTACAGTTTGATTCAAAACAACGTTATTTTGGTAGATATGAGATTTTTAGTTTGAGTGGTGGATAAATTTAGGACAATTCGTAGTATAATTTGTAGAACAAATCAGAATAAATTTTAAGTCATAATATTAGATATATAAATTATTTTTTTCATTTTAGAAATTATTAAAATTTGATTGTTTTTTTAGAAAAAAATTCAAATTGTTTCATTTATAATAGGTCAGCATTCATAAGATAAAACATTTTTATAATTTAATATATCAATAGATCATTCACCATCTATACTAATAATGACAAATTAGCTCGATGTACACACATGACTCAATTGTTATCATGCAATACCTTTGATGCATTCTCAGTAATTTTTTTAATGGTTGTGATTTCCAACATCATACTATATTATAAAACAATAACTAATATTCGATTAAAATATTTAGATCAAACTTAAAAATTTATTTGTAAAATTTAATATTGACTTCATACATAAATCTCTTAATAATAAAGAACTCTCACAAAAAAAGAGAATAAAAACTTTTACAAAAATTATAAAAAAAAGCTCCGACAAAAGGAAAGGAAACAAAACTCATAATAAAAAAACACAATTAAAAATGGATGAAAAATAACAAATTTATTAAAAAAATCAAAAGATAATGAAGAGAAAAGGGCTTATCACTGTTAAAAAAAAGTGGCCCTACACAGCTTTTTTTTTTATCGTTCCTTTTCGATCTAAATGTTAAGCAACGACTCAATAAGTAAGAAGTTCTAAGGGTAATCAAGAAAATCATAAGAGGAAAAACCCTAACCGTAATTTTCTCTCTTTTTTCTGTAAAATATCAACACACTTATTTCTTTTAGGGACTGTCATATAAGCTCCATTTATTATTATTTTTCTTTATAGTTTTCTTTTTGTTACTCTTTTCGTAGGGTTTTTAGTCTCTTTTATTAAGAGCTTTTGTTCTCTTTTTTTATAAGAGTTTTATTTCTCTTTTTGTGAGAGTTTCTTATCTAATATATTGATCGATTTGAGTCGTCTTCTACGCTAGACACTGGTTATGGTGAGGATCTCTGCCATTGAAAAAGATACAGAGTCATCGAAAATTTTACATGACAAAATTGAAAAAGTCATGATTTTGGAGCTGTGCCTAGTTGTCAGTATTTGTTGTATTGACGATGAGATTTATATTAATATTTTAGATTGCAAGAGTGTTTTGATTTGTAGATGTCGTATGGCTTTTTAAGAATGGAATGTTCTTGAGTTATTTCTCAAAAAAAGAAGTTCTAAGGGTTGTTTGATTAGTTTAAAAATGTGAAAGGATCGGAATGGAAATAGATGATTCTCATTTAAAATGGATAAACCAAATATAATTATGGAAAAGCAAATGCAAAATTTATTAGTGATTAAACAAAGATTTATTACTAAACCCTGATATCTCTTTTTTTTTTTTTGAGAAGGAATGCATAATATTTAGAGGTGTGCATTCGGTAATTCGGTTCGGTTCAGTTTAGAATTATCAAAACCGTTCAGTTTTTTAAGGGAGTAAAAACCAAACCAAATTAGGTAGATAAAATCAGTTTTATTCGGTTCGGTTTTCGGTTTAACCGAAATATTAGAATAGTTCTTATTTTTTAAAAGATTGAAAGAAAGATAAAAGAAAAACTAGAGAAAAAAATGAAAAATCAAATTTGGACTAAATAATAGTAATAAATATTCTAATTACATGAATAATGTAGACTAAATAATAGTATTAAATATTCTAATCACATGAATACATAGAAATTTATTGTTATTTTTTGAAAAAATTATATTATATATATATATTTCGGTTTTTTCGGTTTTTCGAAAACAAAAACCAAACCAAACCATTTAAATAAAATAACCAAACCAATTTTTATAAATCGGCTTGGTTCGGTTCGGTTTCTCGGTCCGGTTCGGTTTTTGCACACCGCTAATAATATTTTATTAACCGGAAAAAGATACATCCAAGTTAGCTAATCGAAGTGAATTTTGGTATTATTTTGAAAAATTAAAAACATTGACTATTTTTCCTGAGCTAATTTTGTCAGCGTCCTATGGTCATTTAGAGGCTAAAAATTTGGAACATAATCATAGATAAAGAATCTTTAAGGATGCTATTTATTTGAGACATATCTAATGAATTTGGAAGTTTCATGTTTAAATTAATTCCCTCTCCATATAAAAAAAATAGGGTGTGATTATTTCCACTCCATTAAGTTTAAATACACTATATATGTGTTTTTATGGAAAAAAAAACCTATGAATTTATGAATTAAAAACTCATGAATAGAGTGTATTTAAACATTATGGAGTGGGAATAACCATTCGCAAAAAATAATATTAGTTTAATTTAAAGTAAGGGTGTGCATCCGTCAGTCCGGTTCGGTTCGATTTGAACTGGACCACACCTTATCTGTTTCTCGGAGGTTCAAGGTTGAAACTGAACCGAACTGAATTGACTCCTAAACCGAAACTGAAAAAAAAATTAAATTGGTTCAGTTTTTTTGGTTTGGTTCGGTCAATTTTTTATATTTTTAATTTTTAATAAATATTTATTAAATTTTTATATACTTATATATTCAAAAATATCATGAAATATATATTTATAAAAATAAAAACAAGTAAAAGTGTATGAAAATATAAATATAATGAGTAAAATACATATATATATATATAAATATAAAAATAAAAAATCAAATTAAATAATTTTGGTTTTTCGGTTAGTTCGGTTTTCCAAACATAAACACCCAACCGAAAATCATTTGAAAATAAAAACCGGATCGAACCGTTTAACCAAATAAATTAAACCAATTTTCACAAATCAATTCGGTTTTCGGTCTGGTTCGGTTTTTGCACACCCCTAATTTAAAGACATGTTTGGTAATAAATGAATTTCAAAAAATTTAATGAAATTAATTAATAAAAATAGTTTTTGTATTTCAAATAAATGAAAATTCATTCATTATTTTATTTTAGGCAAAATGATTTTTCTACCCAAATTATAGTGAAATTGCAAATATATCTCAAGCTTTAAATTGTACATGATTGGTATATAACCACGTACAGTTTCAAGGTGTATATTTATCAATTTCACCATAATTTGGGGTATAAAATTTCATTTTACCTTTATTTCATTAAAATTATGAAATGACTATAATTGAAAATAAATGATTTTTTTTCAAGAAGTCAATTAAAATAAAAATAATATAAATTTCATACTAGAATTTAACCAAAGATAAGTTACTTATATAAAAACAATTGAGAGTTAAAATATCTATACTTTATATTTAATTTGAGGCTCCTTCCAATAAATTTTGATGTTTTTTTAGCTAACACAAAAGCGGGGTGGTTCAAGCGATAAACACTTGAGCTTGTAGGCGCCACATCTAACGAGGTCGTAAGATCGATCCGTAGGTTCGCTTTGAGAGAGGGTTGTTTCAAATGGGGCTTCTCTCAGCCGGAGATTAGTCTGGACAACTGTAAAACGGGGCCTGAAATACTCCGGTGGTATCTCTACCTATCAAAAAAAAACACATACATAATATATATTAGAAAATATTAGCTTGGGAAGCTTATCTAATCATCACTTAGCAATTATCAAAAACAGGTTCGCGTTTCAGTTGGATTTGATTAAGCCAAATTTAAAATAAAAAAGATACACCTCTCCCCTTATGTTTTTATGCTTTAAAATTCAAATAGCTTTTTAGTTTATCATCTTCTCATATTATAAATGAGACCCACCATTAGCACTAACAATATTTTTAAGAGATTTAACAAGAGAAAGTAGCCTATTAAAGAACTTGACTGTACTTGAAAAGGGAATTAAATGGGGAGACAACCTAATCAAACTCCACAATAATGCTCAACTATACATTATCAATAGTTTAAATATCATTAGATATGGGAAAAGAGCTTATAGGTGGGACAACTTAAGGCAGACAAGCCAAGACAATCTACTTTTCTGTTTGATAGAAGACAAATTGCATGCTTTGTGTTAAAATTAATTTAATTATATGTCAACATTTTCTTCTTTAATTACTATATATGTTTTCTGAAATTAAAGACATATATACATCTTAAAATTATAACAATTTTAAAATGGCAAGCTAAATAGTATATTAATTATTTAAAAATATACTATAATTGAATGCATATATAATTTTATTTTCATGTCCACATGGGCTGGTTCATTAGCAATTTGTAATAAATTCTAAAAAAATGGTCCCAGATTATATATATATTTTTGGATTTATGGACTTATTTGAAAATAAAATAATTTTGTGAGTTAAATTGAATTAATTTTTGATAATTAATAAGTTCTTGGGTTAAATTGAACTTTATTTTTGAACATTCAATACTTGCAATAAAAAAAACACGGAAGAAAAAGTAGTGAATTTTAACAAAAGTTAAGAGAAAAACAATTGATTTTTTTATAAAATTATGGATGAAGTCGTAAATTTAACAAATCTCATTGATTATAGTAATTAATTTAATTTATATTTGAAACATTTTATCATAATTTTAGCTTTAATGTATTTGTCTCTCAGATTTAGCCTAGCGACAGTCCAACAAACACCTATATAATTTATATAAGTGTCTCAAGTTGGAATCCTTCCACCGTCTAAAAAAACTTTAATGCATTTGGATACTTAAATTGAAACTAAATTTATATTGTTCATCCATTAGAAATCAAATTGTGGATTAAATATTTATAGACTTACTTTTTTATATGTGGCTTATGATATCTATGAGTATATCTTACCTTGGCCACTAACAAATTTAATTAATGATTTTGATTTCTTGAAAGTAGAAGCTTTAGAAACCAATGAGAAACACTTTTCATGCAAACAAACTGAGACCGATTGAAATCATTTGGAAGCACAATCATATCTTAAAGATTATGGTGTATGCATGCTTCTAATCATGCTCTTCACTTACCTATTATTTTCGACGTTCGTGACTTTCTTTCTATCAGACAAAAGTCACTGTTTCTACTTTTTTCTTTATCTTTCTCGAGGATGACTAATCATCCACAGTAGTTAGATAATTAAATTCTTTCTTTTTTTTACAATTTAGACAATTAAATTCTACCTTCAATCTACAGTGGATAATGTCAATAGAATTTATATAGGAAAAATAATTTGTTTTAATTAAAACTTTAATAAAATTATCAGTTTTAATGAAAATTTTAAAATTTCTCAACTTATTTCAATATTTTTGTGTTTTGTGTCAGTTTCATCTAACTGAAAAATGACGTGTACTTTTGATTACGTGTCATATCAGTGGCTATCCGCAAGTATATAGCGTCCAAGTAGTAAAGAGGGTGAGTAAGAGTATCGTATCCCAAGGGAATCGGTAGTTTTGAGTATTAATTGTAAGATTTGTTCAATTATTCAAGCAATCAATAGAGGGGTAAAATAACAATAGCAATTCAAATAAATTAACCAACACAAGCATTAAACTAACAATCAATGAACTTGTACGAAATAAGAACTAATTATAAAGCAAAATAGCAAGAATTGAATAATTAAAGAAATGCAAGCAACAACTAATAACATAAACTTAATCAATGTTCGAAAGAACTCTAGAGCAATGATCCACTCAAGCCAAATCCTAAGCAACTTTCATTAAGTAATAAACTAATCCCTATTGGCAACCCTAAAGCTCTCACAATAAAGGTAAACCAACACACCCACATGCAAGTCCAAAGGAAATTAGCATTTCTCAACATTAAAAACCAACCAAATAGCATTCATGTGGTGGATAATACACACAAATACACAAGTAAGCAAGCATGTAAGAACCCTTGGGAAAGAGAAAGTGCTAATCAAGCCTAACAACCAATTTCATCACATATTTAATGGCAAAGAGCTTCACATACCCTAGAGCATACAAAACTACTCACTAAACATCATTAATAAACTTAAACAAAGAGAACAAAGAGGGAATAGAAAGATATTAGCCATATATTTAACTTGCAAGAGGCAAATGTGCAAAGATTTTGCAAAGAAAAAAAGAAAGATACTTGATATATTGAAGAAACTAAGAGTTTATACAATCTAAATCTAAGTTAATATAAGCTTAAACTACATAAATTTGGTGTTTCTCTCTCTAGAAATATGAAATATTCTCTCACTAGGGGCTATGTTATGTTTAAAAATTAGCTAAGGCTTTCAAATGAGAGGTTTGGGGTCTTTTAAAGTGGGTTGCTTCGTCAGACTCCCACAGGCCGTGGGGAGCTACTGAGGCTTCCCATTGAAGACTGAGAAAAAATGGTGGCAGGATTCCCCTATGGGTTGTAGGACATTTCCCCTCACAAGTCGTAGCGTCTTCCCATGAGTTCTTTGCGATGCGCCAGCAGATGGTTCGCTTTGCAAGGGGCATGTCTCAGTCGTCCAAGCTCCAAATTGAGAAATTATTGAGCCTACAATGAAGTTCAAGATGTCATTGTAAATTTCTATTTTATGAGGTTGGACTGATTTTGTCGTATTCTTGCCCGAAATGCCCTCGACATTTCCATGCTATGATTAAGGCAGCTTTCGGGGCACTTCCCGGAGTGTGGCTTGTATCTCTTTCATCCCAACACCAATTGAGCTGATTCTTATTGAAAATGGAAGTATACTTAAAGTGATAGTGATATGTAGCTTTTCACTTTAAAACCCTATTCATATTGTCTGTTTCGATCCTTCGAAGTTGGCCGATCCATAAAATCACGAACTAGCTTGTTGAACCCAAAATCTTCAATTATTGCCTATGGTCTCCAAACCCTCATGCTTTATGCCTACATGAAGTGTACACCAAATCAAGTATAAATAAATCAAGAAAGCCCAAAAATTACAAAGCATATGAATTTACACTTGTATGGAGTAAATGTGGGGAAGATGCATGATTTGTGCTTTGTTTTGAGTTAAATTCCCCCCAAACTTAGCATCTGTAGGCCCTAAAAACTATATGTGTTTCACACATATCAAACTCCCCCAAACTTAATGTTTTTCTTGTCCTCAAGCAATCGATAAAACACAAAGAAGTAGGTGTGTAAGCACATGAAAGCATTAACCCTAGGCTACTCCCAAAATCCCAAGTAAAGTTAAAAAGGGGCCAATGAAGATTTAAGAGAAAATTGCACAATTTAATCAATTAGTCAATTAATTGCAAAGAAAATAATGTTCAAATGCTAACCCACAATTCATACTCATTAAAGGCTATGCTAAAATAATTAACACATATTCCTCAAAGAACCAAGAAACTAACAAATAAGCACCGGTCCTAGGAGGTATCATTAGTAGGTAGATGATAGAGGGCTCCTACTTCCAAACCTAACTCTATGCTTCCATTAGAGTCTCAATTGGCTCCTCAAACCAAGGTGGATCCCTTCATGCCCCAAAGTCTAAAGCCAACTTATTCTTACGAATGCAAAGTGGTGCAATTTCCTTTTGTTTCTTTTTTTTTTTGAAAATTGAATTCTTTTTCTTTTTCGTTAAATGGCAAAATTTTACCTTATTCATAGCAATAACTGTCCCTATCATGGTTACCTATCTACGTGTGGATGAATGCTCACATTTGTGGTGCCAACACCCGGCGTTCCACTAAGGCTAATTTAAGGCACAATTGTTTACTCGTAAGTGAGAAAAGACTTACTCATTGGAGTAAATGTGAGAAAAGTAAATATGCAAATGAAAAATGCAACAAATATTGGCTAATAAAGACCTTCGGGGTAGAGTTTTGGTCCACAATCAATGGTTAATGAGGCAATTAGGAGCCTAATTTGGCAAATGTTTAGGGTTGGAGGCAAAGTCCTCACTTATATACCCAAATGAAAACCCACTTACTCACAACTAATAGCCCTTGATTTTAAAGTACATTGAGTTAAAAATTTTAGCAAAGATTCAAACTTCCCCCAATTACAAACTAGCGTTCAAGGTTCAAACCATTTTGCAAAAATCATTGATTAAAGGATTAAAATAGACATTCAAATCTTAAAAGTTGAGTGGACCATTTAACTAAGCATATGTACAAATATTTACAAAAGGGATAAATGTGTATGTATAAATATTTACTAAAAAGGGAGGTAGCTAAAAAAATATGCCCATGTTGGTGAGGAAATTGTTTGAAAAATTGAAAAAAAAATTAAGTGCTAATTTTGAGAGAACACACTACTAAAATCAAATGAACAAAATTCAATTATTTAAAGCATAAGGTGACAAAGTATAAAAGCATTAAATTAAAAGCATGCTAAAGAAAGAAAATTTAGAGACTAGCCTTTAGGATGATTAAAACACGTAAAAGTTGATTAAATTTGGAAGGGGTAAATGGCAACAAAGGTAAGCAAACATGCATAAGCTTACACCCCCCCCCCCCCCAACACACACACACACACACACACACACACACACCAAACTTAAATGAGGCAATGTCCTCATTGTCTCCAAACTAAAAATCAAGCGCACAAACCATAGAAGAGAATATTGGAGTAGCAATGAGTTAGAGTAAATACATTCATAGAATAAGAGTTATACATATTATGTGGAACAAGAGCCCACCAAATGATAAATTCTACAAAGTATCAAGTACTGTATTAGCAAATAGTTATTACATTCATCCAAATAATTAGTGAAAGAAAATGAAGATGGTTCAAGCATGCATCAAGTAGGAAATGTTGCACTCAATGATCATGGGGAGGTGGAAGGAGATGTGATGGAGTCAAGTGATCTCCTAATCTCCTCATTGCTCCACACATGCCATCAATTGAGACTTGCATTCCATCTAGCCAATCAAATTCAAATGAGACAATAATTCATGCAATGAAGTATATCTCCATACTTGAAGGGATGAAAGCAATACTATAATCTAAATGAGCATAACATAAAGCGTCAAGAATCATTAAAATGTCAATCATCTCAAAATTTGCATATTAACTATAACTCACCAATGAAGAAAAATTAAAAGTGCAAGAAAGTAAAGTAAATAACTAAAAGGATATGTATAAAGGACATAGAGTTCTTGGGGTGCCTCTCATGAGCTCTTGTTTTAGGTCACTTAACTTGACCATTGCTTCGATCTCCTCATGGTGGCTCAAAGGGTGAGTGAGATGCAAACATTCCTTCCATGCCTTTTTTCCTTGAATGGGCTTGCATGGTAGTCTTTGGTGGCTTAATAACCCAAATCAACTTCATAACTTCTTCAAACACCTTGTATTTGATCTTTTTCTTTGTTTTCTTCTTTTTCTTCTTCTTTAGCACATCTCTTGAGTCTTTAGGAGGTGATTTTGGTGCACCTCTTCATTCTTGTTTGGACTTTTATTGATGGAAGCTTCATCCATGCCTCCCATATCTTTTTCTTGAACCATGGGAGGTTGTTTTAGATGGTCATCCTTCACTTGCATTTGGCAAACTACATTGACCACCGGTGGCTTTGTATTTGTGTTCTATTTGAACTCCTCTTCATCATCATCAATCTTGAAAGTGATCCTTCCAAGCTTGACATCAATTATGGCTCCGGAGGTGGCAAGAAATGGGCTCCCCAAAATGATTGGAATGTGTTTGTCCTCCTCTATGTCCAAGACTACAAATTCAACCAGCACAAAGAACTTGCCAACTTTGATAGGCACATTTTAAAGGATCCCCGAAGGATAAGTAACCGACATATCCACCAATTATAAGGAAAAAGAGGTTGGCTTCAAGTCACTTACGCCCAATTTTTGACCAACCAACCAAGGTATTAAGCGTACACTAGCCCCTAAGTCACACAAAGCTTTATCAAAGGTAGTGTACCAATTGTGCATGGAACAGAAAAGCTACCCGGATCTTTAAGCTTTAGTGGAAGCTTGTTTTGGATGATGGCACTATACTCCTTGGTCAAAGCTATAATTTTTGTATCTTCAAGCCTTCTTCTATGGCTTCTGATGTCCTTCAAGAACACTAAGTAGATATGCATTTATGGAAGTGCCTCCAAAAGAGGGATGTTGATGTAGAGCTTCTTGAAAACTTCAAGGAATTTTTAAAAGTGTTACTCCAATTTGGGCTTTGCTTACCTTTTCGAAAAGAGCAAAGGAGGAATGTAAGGCTTGCAATCCTTCTTAGGCTTAGTATCCTCTTTCTTTAGCTTGCCCTCTTTAGCACAGGACTTTAGAAAGGCATGGTCCCTCTCCTCAATCTCCTTACTCCATTTAAGCTCTACCTCATTATCCTTGTCCTCAACCTCTTCTTGTGTCTTCTTCTCATCCCCCAAACTTTCTTCATCCCTAACCTCTTCACTCCTATGATCACCCAACTCCTTTCCACTTCTTAAAAATATTGCATTATAATGCTATCTTGGGTTAGGTTCGGGTTGGCTAGGAATTCTAACATGAGGTTTGGTGTTTGAGGTGCTAGGTTGGTTGGCAATTTATGTTTCTAGCATTTTATTGTGGTGGCTAGTTGGTCAACCTTTTGAGATAGTTGCTCAATCATCCTTTATTGACTAGCCATCATTTCTTTTTGTTACTTCATCATGGTCCCCATGAAAGGTTTCCATGTTTGGTTTATTGTCTTTGAGGTGGGTGGTATTAGTTTTGCATGGGTGGGTGGTTCATTGGAGCTTGAGTGTGTATGGGTGGCATTT
>CANYLF010688512.1:0-10917 GCA_948193215.1 Bocquillonia castaneifolia
CTATTTTATATTATTTCAAATGACTTTGATCTTTTTAATCTTTTAATTTTTCTCTATTAATTTTTTTTTCACTTTTTTATTATTATATCTACAGCCCTTTAAAATTCTATTCAAATTACTTTTTCTCATTGATACGAATCACTACCTTAAGCCTAAAAGGCCCAAGGGGCCCATTGCATGCTAGGCTCACGTTAGCCCTTTACATGTCCTGACACCTTGAATCCTAAGTCAAGGGGGACTCTCATCACAAGGGGGGTTCCTAATCCTAGGGGGACTCTGACTCATAATAACAAATGAAGGACTCCTAAGCCTATTAGGACTAGGATTCCTAGGCTTGGGGGGATTGCTTCAACTACTATATAAACCCCTGCCATCCAGAGGATCAGGTATCGTTCTCTCATTCACATACATTTATAACTCTTAAGAGAATATCTCTAACTTAAGCATCGGAGCTAGACCCCGCCGACCACCCCAAGTCTGCCCTTGTTTTGCAGGTTCTGGTGACCTAGAACAGCTCAGGCGACAGTCAGGCAAGGGGAACATCCTGAACATTTCATTGGTACGGTGAGCGTGGATTGTTTTTAATTCAAAAATAGTTCATTATGACGAATAGCTACCCTCCCTATGGTTTATTTCCTAGTTTCTTTAGCTCAGGAGGACTTTCGGTGTGGATGCCACAGCCACCCAGAACTACTCAGGGGACTCCCCCCACTCCTCAACCACCTAGAATTCTAGTTCCCACTACTAATCTGACTCCTCAATGCACCTTAGCTCTTAGGATTCAATATCCAATTACACGTTCAAATCCTCAAACTCCAAGACATCCCTTAATACCATCAGGAACTCCTCTAATCACACCAAATCCACTGGCAACTTCCATGCCACTACTAGTTCCCCCAGTTCCTTTAAGACCCCCTGGAACAGACTTTAATGTCTATTATTTGCCCCCTCCACCTGTTCTCTACCTAGGTTCTACCTTCATTCCAAATCAAGGAATCCTCATTTCCCGTCCAAATAATGACATTCCTCCTCTGCCAGGAGTGCAAGATCAAACCAATCTGGCTGTACTTCAAGGGCACCATGAGTATGTTCCCAAATTTGTCCCACCTGCTGCACCTCAGGGGGACAATTTTGATGGCGAAAGAAAAG
This sequence comes from Bocquillonia castaneifolia, assembly GCA_948193215.1. Taxonomy (NCBI): domain Eukaryota; kingdom Viridiplantae; phylum Streptophyta; class Magnoliopsida; order Malpighiales; family Euphorbiaceae; genus Bocquillonia; species Bocquillonia castaneifolia. Next base: position 1,150 of record CANYLF010688512.1, read on the forward strand.
GAGTAGAGAATGACTTGGATGATGCATCTTCTCATCATACTTATACAAAAGGAAAGGAAGGAAGTAGCATGATTAGCACGACTGATGTAGCCAGAATTCTGGACTAAGCATGTCAGAAAATTAATGGCAAAATCCAGGACATTAAAGGCTGGATAGAAATGAGAGACAAGCAACCTAAAAAGAAAGCAAAAAAGAAAACACAGAAAGTCGCCCCCTCAGTTATGGAGATCAGGGAGAAAATGCCCAAAAGGGGGGACGAGCAATTAGAAAGAGCAATAGCACAAAAGGGTGGAACAGGAAGAAGACGAAAAGGAAAAGATAAAAAGACAAGTCAGGGAAGTCATTGGCAAGATGTGCATGCAAGATTTCAATCCTAGGTTCAATTTAAAGAATGAGTCGCTCTTGGCTCAACACATTCTAGACAAATCTCTACCTAAAGGGTTTAAGTTCCCCACATTAGACATTTATTCTGGAAAGTCTGACCCAGCAAGTCATGTCTACAAATTCCAGACATCTATGAGTGTCCAAAATAATGAGGACTATATATGGTGCATATTCTTCCCTACCACCTTATAGGGGAACGCTGTTGATTGGTACAAAACACTACCCCCTCACTCTATACACTCCTTTAGACAACTCGCCACAACATTCAGGCAGAGATTTACAGCCTCCATCCAACAGAAAAAGGTGTCGGCAGACCTATTCTCTATCTAACAAAGGGAAGGCGAACCCTTAAGAAAATACATAGAGCGGTTTAATGATGAGATCACCAAGATAGAAGATTTGAATCAGGACGTAGCTTGCTCTGCTATGCTCCATGGTACGACAAATAAAAAATTTAGGAAGAAATTATTAGCCAAAGCTCCTAACAATATAGAAGCCCTAATGACACTCGCTAACACGGCCATAAGAGTGGATGATGGTCAGTATTATCTGAAAAGAATGAAGGAATATAAAAGGGAGCTTTCCCCAAGGGGAGATAGGCGATCTCCTAAAAGAAACAAAAGCTTAGGTGGCAATAATGGGTCTAAGAGCTCCAATCTCCTTAAATACACACCTCTTAATACGTCCAAAGAATGAATCCTTATGCACATCAAAGACAATGGAGAAAGGATAGAATGGACAAGGAGGATGAGTTCATACACAGCTGAGAGAAAAAATAAAGGCAAGTACTGCCAATTTTATAAAGATGTAGGCCACGATACAGAGCAGTGCAATCACTTGAAGAAGGAGATAAAAAGCTCATTCAAGCTGGGTCCCTCAGGCTTTTTGTGAAAAGGGATGATTGGGATGGACCCGCCTATGATAGAGATGATTGAAGACATGATAGGGAGACAGAAAGGTGAGATAACAGGTAAGAAGAAAGGCCTAAAGATTAAAGAGGTGATAGAGGAGAATATAGAAGGAATAAAAGAAGACAAGAAAGGAGACGGGACCACAGAGATGATGAAAATAGTGATGAAGTCAAAGGCAATAGAAAGGCTAGAGGGAGGCCTGTTAAACACATATACGTAATTGTAGGAGCAATTGCAGGAGGTGATAGTTCTACCAAAATAAAAAGGTCAGCTAGGTCCATCTATTCTGTTAATTCAAAAGCGGTTCCAACAGAACAAATTGGAACAGTGCAAATTTTAGCAGTAGATAAGGGGGCAGCCATAACCCCCCCATGAAGATGCTTTGGTAGTCAAAGACTTAATTCATAATCACATGGTTCACAATATACTGGTGGACACGGGGAGCTTAGTGAACCTCCTTACTCTGAAGGTATTTGATAAAATGGGGCTAGATCAAGCCAAACTATCCCCTATCAGCAGTCCTCTGGTTGGCCTAGGAGGCAAATCAACAACAATAGTAGGTTCGATCAAGCTTGAAGTAGAATTGGGTGAAGGAGACATAACCAAGGTGTTGCAAGCAGAATTTATGGTTGATATCTTATTCGCATACAATGCTATTAGTGGGCGACCAATCCTCAATGAAATGTGTGCCAGCATCTATATACGGTATTTGCTCTTAAAGATTCCTACCTCGAAAGGAGAGGCGATAATCAAAGGCGAACAAAGACAGGTGAGGATTGCCTATTGTCAGGCATTAAAAGGGGTGTTCTCAACCATTGTTATAGAAGAGAATATCCAACCGAAGGAGAATAAAGCAAAACATGTGGGAGCCGTTCAAAACAAAGCCCTGGGGTTGGGCAAGGAAATAAAAGTAGGAGAGATGGACCCATGGATCCTGCAAGAAACTTTGCAAGCATTATCAAAATTCCAAGACACCTTTGCCTGGATTGAGGATGAGCTAACAGGGGTTAGCAGAGAAGTGATGGTACACAAACTAAATATTGATCCGGCAATCGCCCTCATAGTACAGAAGAAAAGGAAACACAGTTGGCCCAAGCAGATCGCCATTAGTGAAGAGATCAATAAGCTAATGAAGATGGGAGTAATCAGGGAAGTTCAATACCCTGAATGGTTGGCAAATGTAGTAATGGTGAAGAAACCCAATGGTTCATATAGAATGTGTGTGGACTTTTCTGATCTAAACAAGGCGTGTCCAAAAGATAGCTATCCGTTACCATAAATTGATCAGTTAGTAGACTCCACTGTGGGCCACCGGCTATACTCATTAGTGGATACCAAATCTGGATACCACCAGATACCAATGCATCAACTAGATGAAGCCAAAATTGCCTTTACAACTCATGAAGGCACTTATTGCTACACCAAGATGCCCTTTGGCTTAAAGAATGCAGGAGCCACCTTCCAAAGGATGGTCAACAAGATGTTCAAAGATAATATAGGTAGAAACGTAGAGATCTACGTGGATGATGTGATAGTCAAATCAAGGCGAGCAGAGGAGAATCCTAAGGACTTGAGAGAAGTCCTTGAGATTCTTAGAAGATTCAACTTGAAATTAAACCCAGAGAAATGTGTCTTTGGTGTCAAATCAGGCAAGTTTCTGGGATTCATGGTATCCCAAAGGGGAATTGAAGCCAACCCTGACAAAATCCAGGGGATCATTAACATGGAACCGCCTAAAACACTTAATGAGGTTTAAAAATTAAACGGGCAAATCACCACCCTAGGACGATTCATTTCCAGCTCGGCCAAGCGATGTCTACCATTTTTCAAGACCCTGAAAGAACCTAAAAACTTTTAGTGGTCAGATGATTGCGCAAAGGCCTTCTTAGAAATAAAAAAATTTCTGACATCCCCCCCGTTACTAAGTAGGCCAATAGAAGGGGAAATCCTATACCTCTATTTATCCACCACAGAGGAAACAGTGACAGTGGTACTCATAAGAGAAGAAGATGGTGAGCAGTTGCTTATCTATTACACCAGCAAGGTGTTACATGAAGCTGAGCTTAATTACCCAAGATTAGAAAAGTTAGCCTTTGCACTGTTAATAGCAACACAAAAGCTAAGGCATTACTTTGAGGCACATCCAGTAGTAGTCAAAACAGACAGCCCCTTGAGAAAAGTGTTGCAAAAATCGGAGGCCTCAGGAAGAATCGCAGAATGGGCGATCCATATTGGAAGCTTGGGAGTTACTTATGAACCACGAAAAGCGTTAAAGGCATAAGTGTTAGCAGATTTCGTGGCAGAGATGACACCAGGGGAACCCATGGCCACTTAGGAGATTTCTCTATGGAAACTAATGGTAGACAGTGTAGTTTGCATAACAGGGGCAGGTATCGATATCTTAATCGAAGGACCAGACAAGATAGAAATCAAATATGCAGCTAGAATAGGGTTCGCCACTTCCAATAATGTGGCTAAATATGAAGCCCTCATCCTAGGGTTACAAATCGCCTTGGAAATAGGCATCACAGATTTGGAAATTTATAATGATTCATAGTTTGTTGTGAACCAAGTTTTGGGCACTTTCCAAGCAAATGAAGATATGACCAAGTACGTCTCCATGGTAAAGCAACTCATCGCAAAAGGTGAAAAAAGGAGTGATGGCCAGTGGCGAATATCACAAATCCCTAGAACAGAAAATCAGGGGGCAGATAGCATTGCAAAGATGGCAGTAGAGGCCATAGCGATCCCTAGTGTACTAATCGAAGAGATAAAATCCCCTAGCATCGCCAAGGCCAAAATTCCATCGGTTGAAGACAACAGAGGATGGATGGAACCGATTATCTTGTACTTGGAAAGTGGCATCCTACCAAATGATCCAAGGGAATCAAGAAGGTTAATGAGGAAAGCCGCCGAATACACTTATAAGGAAGGGGAACTGAGAAAGAGGTCCAAAATCCAACCTTGGCTCAAATGCTTGAGTGAAACTGAAGCAGATTATGTGTTAAGAGAAATTCATGAAGGAATAGGAGCCGCCCATGAAGGGGCTAATGTGCTCGCCAGAAAGGTGATCCTAAGAGGATACTATTGGCCCACCATAAAAAAGGATGCTAAGAACCTGTTGTCCAAATGTGAAGCATGCCAATTTCACGCCAACATACATCATAAGCCAGCAGAAAACATGACCCCAATAAGGAGTGAATGGCCATTTGCCCAATGGGAGATGCACATCCTAGGATCTTTTCCCATAGCTAAAGCATAGAAGAAATTCCTAATAGTGGCGATTGATCACTTTACTAAGTGGATTGAAGCAGAAGCAGTCCCAACAATCACATCTCAAAGGGTTCAAGACTTCTTTTTTAAAGAGGTTATATACAGGTTTGGGATCCCCCACACTCTCATTACGAACAATGGCACACAGTTCACCTCTTAATCATTCAGGAACTTTTGCGAGGCTTTTCAAATTGAGCAAAAATTTTCCTCAGTCCATTATCCTCAGACTAATGGACAAGCCGAGTCAGCCAACAGAATCATTCTTTAAGGGCTCAAGAAAAGGCTGGAACAAGAAAAAACTAGCTGGGTGGATCATCTATTTAATGTTCTATGATCCTATAAAATAACTCCAAGGGATCCCACAGGCGAAACCCCATTCGCCCTATGTTATGGATCAGAGGCAGTGGTCCTAGTAGAAATAGGGGAAAGGAACTTCAGGTTGAAGAACTCACACCCATTAACGAGCAAGAGCTTTGAGTAAACTTAGACCTATTGCCAGAAAGGCAAGAATAGGCATACCTGAGGATGATGGCATGCCAACTAAAAATGGCACGGTTTCATAATAGGCGAGTCCCAGAAAGGAAATTCGAAGAAGGAGAGCTGGTCCTTAGAAAAAGTTAAGTGTTCACATAAGAAACTGGCAAATTACATGCTAATTGGGAAGGTCCCTACCAGATAGCCAAAGTCATTGGCAAAGGCGCTTACAAGCTTAAAACACTCGCAGGAGAGGAAATCCCCAGATCATGGAATGTGGAGCACTTCAGAAAATTTCACCAATAAAAAGACCTTACAATAGCTAAGGCGAGTCGATATCCTTTATAGAAGCTGGGACAACAAAATCTCTAATAGCAATTGAGGTATCTATTTATTTTCATTTAAGTTTTTTTTTCCTTTTTTTTTTAAGAAAACAAGCAAATGTAAGGCAAAGGAGAGCTTAACTTAAATCCCCTAGAAGCTTAATGAAGTTATCATTTGCTAAAATTTTATCTTGATACAAATTAAAACATAAAGACTTTTACGATAAAGGCAATTATCAAAATAAGGCAACCTCTTAGTAAGAGGCGACTTACAGGCAAATGCCACACTAAGCCTCTCATGTCGAGGCATAATAAACCCTATGCGGAAATAAAAGACCTTAAAAAACTAAGGCAAATATGCAAAAAGCTACAAAGACCTTTTACAACAAAGGCAGTTATCAGCTCAAGGCGACCCCTTATTAAGGGGCGACCTAAAAGCAAATATCTTACTAAGACCTCCAAGGTAGAGGCACAATCAATCTCATGAGAGAGGAAAAAAACCTTAAGGCACTAAGGCAAATAAAAACCTTATGATTATCTAAAGGGCAGTTTATTATTTAATTAAGGTGGTTTCCAATTCTTACTTTGCATGATAAAGGCATTGGTTGGTTTGACACAAATCAGGGTGAGTGAATTAACAGCCATTTAATAAAGAAAAGACAAGGTGAAGAAAGAAGAAACAATTAAACAAGAAAGCTGTTTGAGTATTTTACAAAGAAAAATACATAAAATTATCCAAAAAATAAGGAAAATAATTACAATGGCGATTATTCATCCATCTCATCTTCATCAGGAAAGATGGCATCCAGGAAGGAGAAGTCAGAGTCAGGAAAATGTTGTTGTGCAGTATCACGAAGCTTCGCCCGATACTTGATAAGGGTTCCACCAACAGAGCGTTTTAATTAGTCCAGTTCAGCTGCTTGAGAACGTTGAAGGGCGCACTCACCCTCAAGCTGAGTAATCTTTGCCTCCAAAGGTTCAACGTTGGCCTTCAAGTCAGCATTCTCTTTTTCCAACTGGTTCGCCCTCTCTGTTGGTGTTTGCAATTTGGGTTCGAGATCAGCTTTCTCTTTGTTACACTTCTCTTTTATTTGCTTGGTTTTATCCTGCTTTTTCATCAGCTCAGCCTCCGAGCCAGCAGTCGCCTTGTCTACTACGGACTTGACTTGAGCTTGCACATCATTTACTGCTCTCTTATGAGCCGAACGTTTTGCCTGATACTTATATTTCATCGTTCAGATAAGGTTTAGCGTCTAAAAAGGGATACAAAAGAAAAGGTTAGAAGGCCGGAATATACAAAGTAACAAAGACAAAGATGTAACAAACGACAAAGAAACCTACCGAGAGCATGTGTTCCTGAGCTTGTAAAGTAAGCGAGTTGTGAATCCGCCCTGAAAGACCTTCCATATCAGCAAGAAGGCTTATTTCCCTGTTGATTAGGGCGGCGACTCTATTATCCTTGACGGTGGGGTTCCCCAGCTCGTCTACCCATCCCTGGGCATAAGTACTAGCATCAGCAAGCTCGTCCTCAGAGCTAGAGGACCCATCATTAATGGTCTCCAGCAGCTGAGAGCGAGTCTTCTTTGGGGTGGCTGACGCCTTCAACCCAGCCTTCACCAATCTCTTCCTCTTTCGAGTAGCCTCGGAGGGCTTCTCCTGGGGAGCTTCAGGGATAGTCGCCTCCACGGAAGGAGTTGGTTCAGGAACTGCAGTTGTAGTCACCCCTTGAGGGGGGAAGTTGAAGGGTTCACCCCCGTTTCTGTAGCTCCTGTTGCAGCCATCATAGCAGCATAATTGATTCTTGGCATCTATACAAGAATAAATAAAGTAAATATAAGTAAAAGGGAGAAAAGAATAAATACCATCAGATGGTGAATGGCTGGGGCCATCAGCTTCAGTCCGTATGTCAGCTTCTTCTTCTTCTTCTGAATCTTCATCAGATTCTTCCGTTAATCGGGGGCCAAAGGATCTGGTTTTAGGGACATAATCTTCCTCATAAAGGTGTTTTTTTGAGAAGGGTCTCAAGGTGAACTTTGGATTGTTCGCCTAGATATTGTGCAACCTCCACAGAGGTGCTATCTAATGTCCTCAATCGTTTGGGTTTTATAAGTGCTGTAGACTAGCTGTTAGGAATTTTGCCCCACCTAGTTTCACAGGTCACTATATAAAAATTGTCTCTCCACCCTTTAAGGTGGTTTTTGAGACCCTCAAACCTTTTCTTGATCGCCTGGAAGGTGATGTACTCAGAGGTCCATACTCTCTCCACTACGCTATATGCGTTTAGGAATATTTTGCGGGTAAGGGTGTAGCCTTTTGGTTGGCATAAGATCGAAGTGGCGGTGAAGAGTTTATAGACATTTGGATGAAGGTGAGACAAAGGACATTGAATGGTTTCTAAAATTTTTTGGAGAGAAGGGTCTATAGGGAACCTAAGGCCACTCTACATAGATTCCTTATAGACTATTTGTTCATTAGAACCTAACGTTTGGTTGGCAAAACTACCCTCCTTGTGTAATCTCACTATGTAGCCCTCTAGGAGACCGCCATATCTAGTGGTAAAAAGGTCTAGGTTGGACTCTATCAGTTTAGCTGGGTGAAGGTCCACAGTGTCTTTAGGCTGTTTACGGGCCATGTGTTTTATTTTAAAGCCTAGAGGAGGAAAAAGGTTGAGGGCCGACTCCTACGGTACTATTACTAGAATTAGAAGACTCAGTATCACTGTCTGAGGGGTTGTAAGGTTTATCGTCTAATTCTAAGAAGGGGCGAACTATCTTTAAAGGTTTTGGGTTTAAGGAGCTGGAGGCGTTTTGTGATGTTGAGGTGTTGGTCTGAGGTTTTGGTCTTGCGCGATTGGGTTGGTTAACACCGTCCGATGAATCAGAGGACACCAAGATGACAGAGGGTTTGGCTTGGGGGTAGATGTGAAAGATGAAGAGGTAGATATGTTAAAGGATGGAATCACCATGAACGGCCTAAGTCCTACCCAGAAAAGTCCCAAACAATTATTAGAAAAAAAGAACTAATGGTTATCACAAAAAGCATAAACAACAGACACATACCAGTCACTTAAACCTATTTTCAAGCAAGCATTTTTTCAGAAAGGTCAAGGGCATATGAACAGACTCCCATAAGTTAAAGGCATTTGACCAAATGCACATGGATCTCATAATGTAAAGCAGTAAACAAATGATGGCAAACGCAAACAGTGTGTTTAGATTCAATCTTCATTCAAATGAAGCAAGTCCCAGAAAATGTCAAAAGTGCATATGGCATCAACATATATAGAATAAACATGTTTGAATGAAAATGGAAAACACCAGAAAAGAGAAGACTTAATGTTGTTGAGGAAGCGTTTCGATTGGCTTGACAAATGGCTTGTCGGTTGCAGTAGAAACGCCAGTATAAAAAGGAAGTAATGGTGATCGGAGCGCTGAGGATCTGTTGAAACTCGTCACCATGGCAGAGAGAGACGATGGTTGAGCAGGGAGAGGATGAGAGAGAAGATGAAAACTTTTGAAAAAATTAGGGTAATTGAAGAGGGAAACTGAGCGGTTTTTGTCTAAGGGACGTGGATGGTTTCACCTAGAAAACTGAACTAACGTGACTGCTCAGTGGGACGCGTGTGGACTAAAGCTGTTTGACATTTATTACAACCTTCAGTATTCTTTGACACTCGCCCGTCTAACAATAGTTATCTAAGGGAGATGGGTCCGATAAGGGCGATTCTTAAGAAGTCATGCTTCCCAACGGTTCGCCTTTGTTCAACGAAAGTTACTGCAAGAAGGATCGCCAAAAGGTTGAAATTATCCTCAAGCTAAGTCTTTGGCATTAGCACTCCTGGGGGGGGGGGGGGGGACTTGTGATACGAATCACTACCTTAAGCAAAAAAGGCCCAGGGGGCCCATTGCATACTAGGCTCATGTTAGCCCTTTACATGTCCTGACACCTTGAATCCTAAGTCAAGGGGGACTCTCATCACAAGGGGGGTTCCTAATTCTAGGGGGACTCTGACTCATAATAACAAAGGAAGGACTCCTAAGCCTATTAGGACTAGGATTCCTAGGCTTGGGGGGATTGCTTTAACTACTATATAAACCCCTGCCATCTAGGGGATTATGTATCGTTCTCTCATTCACATACATTCATAACTCTCAAGAGAATATCTCTAACTTAAGCATCAGAGTCAGACCCCGGGCACCACCCTAAGTCTGCCCTTGTTTTGCAGGTTCTGGTGACCTAGAACAGCTCAGGCGACAGTCAGACAAGGGGAACATCCTGAACGTTTAACTCATAAAAATTATTCCGATTTGAAAAGAAAATCTACACATCATTTATTTTTTATTTCCTAAAATTGATATTATTTGAATAGTAGTCTATATTTATTTCATTATTCTCTCATACAT
>CANYLF010688933.1:0-12534 GCA_948193215.1 Bocquillonia castaneifolia
CGTCCGGCCGGACCATTGAACATCCCGCCGGATGTTTGAAGGTCCGGCCAGATCTATAATTCATCTTCTTCAGGTTATTTTCTTTGAAATATTACATGTCCGGATGTATTTACGATGTACAAGCTATGTATAGTATAAACAAACCCTTAAGGAACAGTTCTAAACGTTCAAAATAAACTAAAACAACAATAAAAAATCTAAGAAAAATTACACTGTGAAATATTAATATTATGGTGACTAGGCTCCAGACTTAGATATTATGAGTCCAAAACACTCCTGCTTTCACATAAAACTCATATATGCTATTAGAACATCAAAATAAATTAGTTTAAGAATAATGTAAAAATGACAGTATATAAAGTAAATTAAATATATGAAGAAATGAACTTATTCTGGATGAGTGGATGGTTGGTTGCCCTCAGAAATGAGATAGATTACCGCTTCGGGTAGTATATGAGCTGTTGAATGATTGAAATCCAAAGAAATGGTTTTGAAAATCGTTGTTCAAAGTCTCCAATAATTGTTATTTAGCCCTCTGTAACTTGCTTGTTTTTGAAAAAAATGTTTGTTTGCCTTATAATGCCGAAAATCCCCCTTTAATCTTTTGAAGTCCCCCCATGTCTGTGTTATAAGTTTGATTTTATACTTGAGGTTATCGACAGAGAGAATAAACTTTTCATTCGACAGATAGAATAATCTTTTCAGTAAAGCGGAGGAATAAAAATGATTTTCGTTATCTGTCAGACACTCCTCACCAATCAGTGTGCCTGACAGACATGAACATCTGGCCGGGTGTTTAATGGTTCGACCGAATGTTCACCCTGGGCCTAATGGGTTTGGGCTTTTCAAAATAATTTTTCTGGATAATTTAGGCGGTATTTAGGGTTCGAACAAATATTAAAACATTTTTTCGGACCCTAAATTATGCCATAAATATATTAAAAACCTTTAAGAGCATTACAAAACAATTTTGTGTATTCTTCAGCTCATTTCTACGTGAAATTGGGTAATTAATTAGTCTAAAAGAGACCAAATTCAACATTGGGCCCTCGGGCTGCTTCCACATACCTGCATCCAAAAATTCAGTGTCTACACTGACCAAAATGGTGAGAAAACGTAGAGGGAGACCACCTAATCAACCAAAAATCATTCCAAATACTATTGAAAATGATGTTTTTGTTATGGAATCTGATACTCAAAATGAAATCACTAGAGATGTTGAAGCTCCTTCGATTCCTGGTACTAATTTAGGTGAACCAAAAGTTGAAGTTAGGGTTACTAAAGAAGATTCGACAACAGAGGATCGTCCTTAGGCCACTTTTTTCAAAGAAAATCAAACTTGTCGGGATGACTATAAACTACATCATGTTGCTCCTTTGGTTAGCCAATGGATAAGAGTTGCTAAAATTGAATCTAAGGTGGTTAATGAAGAAGCTAATCGCTGGAAGAATGCACTTATAGGTTGTGTTTATGGGCAAGAGCCTAGGTTTTACAAATTGCAGTATTTTCTCAAGAACAGATGGAGTGCTTATGGTTTATTAGAAATCAAAATGATAAAACTTAATTTAATTCTATTTGAGTTTGAAGATAAAGAAGGCAGGCAAAAGGCATTGGAGGATGGCCCTATCACCTTCAACAAAAGACCTCTTCTACTCCAAAATTGGAAATAGAGGATGTCCTTTGATTTTTCTCAAATCCAGTCTATGCTAATGTGGGTGAAGCTTCCAGATTTACCGTGGGAATTCTGGAATTCCTCCATTCTCAGTGCAATTAGTAGTCTCTTGGGTATGCCTCTCTACTCAGACCGATGCACTCTATTGAGATCCAAACTTGCTAATACTAGGTTATTGGTGGACATGAATGTTAGAGGGAACTTCCTAGATTCTTTAACCCTAGAATATGAAAATGGCAAGCAGATTACTCAAGGAGTAGAATATGAATGGCGACCTCAATTTTATGATAAATGCAAGAATTTTGGGCATTTAACAAAGAATTGTGGCCCAAAAGGAGAAACAAGGGTTTGGGTGCTCAAGACTAGTGCTGATGCTACAACTTCTACTTCAACAATTCTTGCTCCAATAGAGGAATCTGATCAATTGGAAAATTCAACAAAGTTACCAACAAATGATGATTTCCAACTGGTGAACCGATCTAGTAGGAAATGGAAAAGAAATATGTCTACGACTGAAGTAATTTCTAGTAGATCTAATAATGATTATCATGCTCATGGAAACTATTTTGATTTTTTAAGTGATGTTGATGATGATTGTGCTCCATCTCAGACGCTCACTTTGCCTCTAGATAGAGGAAGATAATTCTTTCTTGGAACATTAGAGGGCTTAATAGCCCTATTAAGCAAGCTAAATAAATGTCATATGCTTGCTTCCAATAAAGTTGTTATAGTTGGTATTTTAGAAACTAGAACTAGAAAAGAAAAAATAGATAGTGTTTGGAGAAAATTAAAATTGGAGTTTGGGGGAGTCTTAACAAACCATGATTTTGCAGATTTGGGTAGAGTATGGATTATGTTTGATAAAAGAAAAGTTGATGTTTCTATTATTAATATGGATGCTCAATTGATTCATTGTTTGGTTACTATTGGGGGTGTTTCCTTTAATTGGACTATTGTTTTATGGAGCCAATGATTTTGATAGTAGGAAAGAATTATGGAGTTCTTTGGTGAATTATAGTGTACATTTTAACTTACCATGGTTGTTCAAGGGGACTTTAATGCCCTTAGATTTAATGATGGAAAGATAGGGGGAATGATTTAAGTGAGGAGCATGGATTAGAGATGAATGATTGTCTAAATGTTACCGGCCTTATGGAATTGAGCAGCACTGGTGGTTTATATATATGGACTAATCATCAAGATGGGGATGCCAGGATATGGAGGAGGCTTGTTGGAGCTTTGATCAACAATAATTGGTTACATGTTTTTGAAAAGTCTATTGCTAATATTTTAAGTGTAGGAATTTCAGATCATTCACCAGTTCTGGTTACTTATAATCAGAATATTAATTCAGCACTAAGGAGCTTCAAATACTTCAATTTCTGGAGTCTTCACAAAGATTTCTAGAATATTGTCAAAGAGGAATGGGTTAAAAATGATGAAGGCAGACCTTTTTATTGTATATTGCAAAAGCTTCAAAGGTTAAAAGTCAGATCCAGAGAGCTGAATAAAAAAGAGTTGTCTGATATCTCAGGCAGGGTTATGCAGTAAAGAGAAAGACTGAATGAGCTGCAAATGAATCTCCAGCAAAATCCTTTAAACACAGTTCTTCTAGATGAAGAAAGAGTCATGGCTAGACACCTACAGAAGTTGCTTTTGATGGAGGATCAATTTTACCAACAGAAGTCTGACATTAAATGGATAACCATAGGTGATCTTAACAGTAAGTTTTTCCACAACTCGGTGAAGTAGAGATGTATGCATAACTCAGTGCCTGAAATTAGTTCTTGAAGATGGTGCTGTCCTAACTGATTCAGCTCAAATGCACTCTGCATTTACTCTGTTTTATAAAACTCTTTTTAGAACTGAAGTAATAGTTAGACAGCACTTGAAGACTGAGTTTCTCAACAAAGGTCCTAAAGTGGAGGTTAATGCAACCAATTCACTTGTTCAGCCAGTTACAGCAAAGGAGGTGAAGGATGTTATGTATTCAATAGGCTCAGAAAAAGCACCAGGGCCTGACGGATACTCAAGACAGTTTTTCAAGGCAGCATGGGAGATTGTGGGATCAGATATAGTAGCAGCAGTTCAAGAAGCTTATGATTCTGGAAAGATCTTAAAGTAGTTAAATTTTACAACAGTTATAGTTATTCTAAAAACTATTAATGCAGAAAATATTAGGGACTTCCGACCAATAGCTTGTTGCAATGAACTTTACAAGTGCATTACCAATGTTATTACATCAAGGCTGAGCTCTATTACTTCTCAGATTATTGCTCTCAACTAGTCTGGCTTCATTCCTGACAGAATCATTGGAGACAATATTATGTTGACTTAGGAGATAGTCCACAACTATCGCAAGATTCAGGGTCCTGAAAGGTGCACTTTAAAGATAGATTTGAAGAAGGCGTATGACTCAATTTCTTGGAATTTTCTAGAAGAAATGTTACTTGGTTTGGGCTTTCCTGCTGCTTTTATCAGATTGGTCATGGCCTGTGTTCGTTCCTCTATGTTTTCAGTTAATTGGGGAGGAAGTTTAGGAGGAGCATTTCTAGGAAAGCAAGGTTTAAGACAGGGTGACCTTATGTCACCATTACTATTTATCATATGCATGGAATATCTGTCCAAACTTTTGAAGTACTCAATTACAAGTGGCTTTGCTTTCCACCCACAATGTAAGCAATTGCACAACTTAACCATTTAATGTTTGTTGATGATCTTTTGATTTTTTGTAAGGGTGAGTTAAATACTGTGAAGCAGATTAAGGGAATCCTGGAACATTTCAGAACGGTTTCATGTCTTAAAGTTAACAATAAAAAAAGCTCCATCTTTTTTACTGCATGAATGAAGATAGAAAAAATAAATTCTTAATGAGCTTCAGTTCAAAGAAGGTCAACTTCCTTTAAGGTATCTTGGTCTGCCACTGATTTCAACTAGACTGACAAAGAAGGAATATCAACCCCTTATTGATAAAGTTGCGCAGAAGCTTTTTAGCTGGACAACAAAGACTTTTTCATATGCAGGCCTCCTGTAGTTATTAAAAGCTGTCTTACTTTCCCTACACATCTACTGGGCAACTATTCTGATCTTACCAGCCGGTGTAACTAGGGAAATTGAAAGAATGTGTAAATCTTTTCTCTGGAATGGTGGTGCAGTTGTTAAAGCCAAAAGCTTGGTAGCTTGGAGAGACGTGTGTTTTGATAAAAAGGTTGGAGGATTGGGTGTTAGATCTCTGTCTACTTGGAACATTGCTGCTATAACCAAAAACATATGGAGATTGTTGGTTAAAGCTAAGTCATTGTGGGTAATTTAGACCCACACTTATAAAATCAAGCAAAGTAGTTTCTGGAGCTTATTAATTCCACAAAAATGCACTTGGGTATGGAGACATATTTTGAAGATAAAACCAGCAGTGAAGCCTTATTTTATTTACCATTTAGGTAATGGACAACAATCAACTTTTGGAATGACCCTTGGGCTAATCATGCTCCTCTACCTGATTAGTTTCCAAATATTGATATTGTTGATACTGGTATTACTGTTGTTGCTAAGGTTAGTGATTTATGGTCTTGCAATATGTGGCAACTACCTGATCCTTTAACAACCAAAATAGCAGACGCTTGGGAAGTTATTTATCAGCATAAGGTAAACTCAGACACTACTGACTGTATCACTTGGCAGTCTAATGCTTCCTTTTCCATTAGTGCTGCTTGGAATTGTTTAAAAACCCAAAAAGAAGCTATTGGATGGTATAAAATTGTATGGTTTCCTAAGCTCATTCCTAGGCACAGCTTTATTCTCTAGCTTGCTTTAAGGAAGAAACTTCACACCAAAGATTAATTACACAGATGGGAGCTATTCCAGATGCTCTATGTCCAATGTGTAAAGTTGCTGATGAATCTCTCACTCATTGTCTATTTGATTGCCGCATAAGTAAGGATGTATGGCAGAAGATGAATACCATATCCAATATTAATTGCAGGGCTCCAACTTGGAGTCATTTTGTTAGTTGGCATTGTAGGAAATCAATAGGAAGAAGCAAATTGGCTGAATTTCAAAGAGTCTCTCTTGCTGCCACTGTCTATCACATTTGGAAAGAGAGAAATGAATGCATTTTCAGTAATAGAGCTGCTAGAGGTAATAGTATTCTTAATAGAGTTCATTTTAATTTACTTTGAAAATATAGCCATGTAAATAGAGGTATTATAAACATGATTCTTAAGAGATTTCAGTAGCTTTTCTAGCTGAAGATCTCTGTTTTGCTGGGATGCCAGTTTGTTTTTTATATCTTACTTTATTAGAAGTAATGATATCTTCTCTTTTTTGGTGCTTTACCAAAAAAAATGATAATAATAATTTAGATATAAAAAATAAAACCCTCTATATAATTTAATACATATGATAATATATAGAATGTTTATTATAAATTATTATTTAAAATTTATAAATTATGAATAATTTCTTAATATTCATTTTATAATCATATAAAACTTTATTTTATTTTTAACATTTGTTTTTAAATGTATATTTACATATATAATGATTTTTTGATTTATTTTTTTATATTCATATTATATTTAATTAATTTTGTGTTACTCTCAAAAACTATAAGTTTTAAACTCTTACTTATTTGTTTATAAATTATTGTCATTATTAAAATAATACACAAATGTCTATATTTATCATTTAATATACAAACTGTAATCATTAATATAATTTAACAAAACACCTGATACTATTAGCTATCAACTACTGGCTATCATCTATCAGCTTTCAGCTATCAGTAATAACTATCAATTATCAATTACTAGCTTATCTAAACATGCCTAGATTTTCAAGTTGAACAAGCCTCGCACAAGAGTGTATGGTAAATTACAGTGAATTTATGAATTTTTATTGGGTAGTTATAGAATAAGGTATCTTTTAATCATGATTAGGATAATGAATTATGAAATTCAAAACTATAAACCATACTTTTAGATTGTATAACACTAAATTTAGAAATGAATGTCCCATTTTTTTTCTCCATAGTTTGAATAATAGACTAAAGCCATAATAAATTAAATGAATAAATGTGGGAGCTATCTTATTCAAAGTTATTAGCAGCTGGACTAAATCACAGAACTTTGTATTAAATTAATATAGACAGAGCACAGAAAGTGTCGTAAAAATGGTCAAATAAGTGGGGCATTTTATTAAGTCACTAGAGAATGTTTGTAGTACTTTGTTTCAATCAAAATTCCAAGCACTTTGTTCTTTAACTTACCATGAAAATCATTAAATAATACTAAATATGGAAATTTTGGTTCTAACAAGTTTATTGAGGTTCGTGTCAACTCAGATCATCTTACGATTCTTGCCGTTGTACAAATTATTTTTAATTCAAAGTTATATTTTGTTTATGTGCAATCTAATGGGTTCATATTCAATAGTGAAGAGCCTTAATTTCAGCTTAATGAAAGTGTAAACCCATCTTACTTTTTAAATGATAAATTTGCTAATTAGAGGATGTAAAATGCATTAGTTGTTTGTCTTTTAGTACGTACTAATTTATAGTAATTTATTCCACCTTTGCAGTGATAATGATGACTATTGAAGAGGTTATTGTTAATTAATTTGTTTAATAGACAAGTAATCATAGATTTGGACTGCATTGAACTCACAAACACGTGATATATGATTTGAAGTGCTTGCAAACCAATGTGACTTTGAAATTTACTATGAGATTCCTTGTGTTTTTAGCATATAAGATTTTAACATGCGAACTGTTAGGTTAATGTTTGGTGTGATGAACTAAAATGTAATATAATTTAATAAGTAATGTAAAAGATCTCTTACATTACATACTATTATATTACATTCCATTCCATTACATATCACCAAACATTACATAAGGCTAAATATATAATTTCCCAATAAATTTTTATATTTTAACATGATATCTATATTTTTTTTTTACCTTTATCCATTTCATTTATAAACTTTTTAATTATAACCTATCTCACCTACAAAATTTCATACATAATCTATTTCACATATGAATTTTATGTCGAACTATTTAGCTTTTAAACTATTTAAATTTATAATTAAATCATACTTTTTGATTCCATACGAAAATATGTTAAAAATAAAAAGTTACAAGTCTCAGAATACAAGTAAAAAAAATATGAAGAAAATCAACTAGTAAATGACTTGAAAAAAAATCAAAATAATCCGTTCATATCAAAATTATAGCCCATTTTGGAAAATGAAAAACATAATATTTAATGAGTTACTTATCAAAAAAATATTTAATGAATTATAATTTTGAAATATTTAAAATATGACTGCGAATTATAATTTAACAATAAATGTATTAATTTAAGAAAAAGAAAGAAGAGGCACAAATGCATAGTGACTATTTCTTAATTTATTGTGATGTTGATGAATTGGATTCACAATCTTATCAAGATCACTTCAACTGGTCAAGGTGCTTCCTCATCAGCTCATCTAATTATAAAAACGTTACTAGTATATTATTTATTTTTCTTCTTTAGATTTTTTTTGAACTTTTTTTTAAATTTTATTTACGGGACATTTCATAAATGTCCTTGAAAAGGGCATGTCTAAATTGATAGCATACCCGAAATTTTAGAAGATAAATGGCCAATAATAATTCTTGTTGGGTCCGTGTCTAAGGGAAGGGAAGGTGCCCTTCTTTAGTTGGTCACGATACACTAAATGATGGTGGCCCTATTCATTTCTATCTTTGTCCAAAACCCTCAATTCAATGTACGTTTTTGTCATTTTCAATATTAAGGCCCGTTTGGTTTAGCTGATTTATACAGTGGATAACTGATAGTAGATTGCAGGTAGCTGTTAATAGATGGCTGATAGCAGATAGCAGACAACTTATTTTTTTAATAGTGTTTGGTGAACACTTTCAAGCTGTTGTTGCTGATATTCTACAAAATGACTAAAATGGATACATCTTTTATTTAAAATAAAATATAAGTTATTTTTTTAGAGAAAAAATATAATTAAAATACTTACTTTATAAAAAAATTACATGACATCAATATAATAATAATCATAAAAATAATAAATTCTATTACTAGTAAATAACTATATTATTTAAATAAAGTTTATTTTTATTTTTAATCATATAAAATTATAAATTTTTGATAAGATAGAAAATTATAATTAATATAATAAATATATTGCAGATTAAATTATTACAAAATATATAATTAATTTTACAAAAAATATTAATCGATAGTAGACATAATTGTAATGAATATATTAAAAATTATAATCATATAATTAATTTTTATTAAAAAGTTATAATTATCAAAAAAATATAATAATCCATGAAATTTACTTTTATAAGAAGGTTAATTTTGTAAGAAAAAATGATTGTAAACATCTGTTCCTAAAAAAGCTCAAAAATGGAGTAGATACAATCTGCAGCATATATGTTCCAAAAAAACTATCGGTTGCAGATATCTATTCCTTACCAAACACCTAAGTAAGAGCATATATGCTCCACAAAGCATATATGCTAACAGATATGCTAAACCAAACACGCACTAAATTTTTTTTTTTGTCATCTCTTAGTTTACAAGCATAGTAAAAATTTGACTTAATTGTGAACTTGTAATTGATAATTTGATATCGACAGTCACTGTAGTTGTATGTATTTTTTTTTTCTTTTAGATAACTGCAGTAGTTAGTGTGACAGCATTGTTATCCAAAATTTATAATCGTTTTTCTGTTATTTATCTCTTTTATCATATGTTTGGAAAAATGTCAAATAGAGGAAAGAGAAAACATATGGGGAAATTTTAAACAGGAGCACATTAAATATGATTTGTTTTTCAGCTAAGATATAAATGATAAGATTATTCTGATTTTAAGGAGATATCTTAATTTAGAGTCTCGCCTTCGTTGGGAGAGGATAATTAACTCAAATTAACCGTAATTAAGTAATTCCCTCGCAGTGATTAGTTTAGGTCCAAAGGACCTGAAATAACACTGAGATAATAACTATTATAAAAAGAATAATTTTTTGAAAAGAAAATGATAAAAAAAGAATTAAAGCATTCCAATTAAATTCTAAAAAAAATACCCATTCACACTCTTTTTAGAAGGAAAATGCAACGCAATACCTATAATCAATTTTCCATTTATATTTTTATTCCTCTCCTTTTTTTTTTTCTATTCTTTCAAAATAAGAAGTGAAAACTATTCTTCTATTTCACTCTTCTCAATTTTCACCATTTTCTAAATACAATGTTACTATGAAGACGTCTTCTCATAAAGAATTGAGTAATCGTGATAATTTTAAATTATCAAGTTTAGCATAAGGAAAATGATTTTTAAGTACATTTTTATGAAAATTACTATGATCAGACGATAATAATAAATAGTAAAAGTATATATGTTAATATAGCATATTTTAATTTTACTTGTGTTAGTATTATTTTTGGAGTTTACCTTATTCTCTTCTTAATTATCTTAAAAATTTGTAAAACCCTTTCAACTTTTTAATTTAACCCTCGGTCTCATCTAAAGAGGAATAAAAATTAAGATCTCATCTCAAGAAGAATAAAAATTAAAGATTTTACAAATCAATTTTGGGTACATTAGCACTATCTATATGGATATATATGGGTGAATATCTTAAGTTCGAAGCTCACAATATTTTAAGTTCGAGGCTCACCTTTGTTAAATTATAAAAAAAATAAAGATTTCATGAGTTATTAATTCCTTACTTAAAAATATAGTTAATCATGTAGAATTGTTTTCATTTTTTACCAACAAAATTCCACTTATGAAAATTTTGGAACCAACATAAATGGATAGAGAAGAAGAATCATTATAATTTTTTTTAGTTGGAAGAATCATTATAATTGCATCCAAAAACAATCAATGCGTAAAAAAAGGAAAAATGAAAAGACTAAGAATAAAAACATTCCAATTGCAAAGAATCAAGGAACAAGGCACAACATTTCTAGATATGGCAACTTTTAGCCAAAGCAAAATGCATAATATACATTCCCATGGCCAATATTTTCCAAAAAAAAAAAAGCCAATTGTTAATTGTCCCACTAATTAATTAACTTTAGGCTTCTTGGCTAGCTCCCATCAAATTGATGAAATATATAAGAAAAGATGCAATGCGTTCAGTGGCTAGGCAAGATTTATTATGCGACCCTTCATTAATAAGAAAGAAATATTAGAAGAAATTATTTAAAATTTAGTTTTCTTGCCTTTTGGAATGTAAACTCACTAATTAAATTTTTATATTCTAATTCTAAAACTGAATCTTTTTCAAATTCATACTTTCTTGTATTCATTTTTAAAAAAATAATATAAAGAATAAAAATAATAAAAGATATAATTTTACTAGAAATTAAGAAGGAAAAGAATATATCACCTGATTCAAATAGTATATATATAAAACTTACCCATTAAAATAAAAGGGTTAGAAAAAGTAATCAATCCCTAAAATCAAACAAACATACCATTTTTTTTATTAAAATTAAACATATCATTAGTAATTCTTAATTTATAGGAAATGGTGCCATTAGTTTAAAAAGAAATTAAGTAGATATTGTTTCTTTTAATATTAATGGGAAGACATTTGACCATTAATAATTTTTAAATATACTAGTTGTTTTCTTCACGTTCATTGCACGTGGTACTCGTTACTGATATAATTATGTTTTCAATTTATTTTTCTTATTTTTTAAGTTAAACCATATTACTTTACCAATAAATGTATGATACAAAGATAAAAATTTATAAACCTTTTTAATTTTAAGTCTTTCATCTTCTATTCATGCATTTTAAGTTTATGTCTTAAATCTTTAATCCATGCTTTAATAGCTTGAATAATGAAAAATTTTGTAAAATTAGTTTAATTATTTTTTTTGAGAGAAGAAGTCTAAATTTTCAGTCTTGGTTTTGTTAAATTTATACATCTCAAGATCTAATTACAACTTCCCATAAGACATAAAAGGGTTAACACTTGTTTCAATTAATTACATGTAGCTAATCCTTTTATAGTTTAGATTTTGACCAAGACTGAATGCCACATAACTTTTGATTTCTAACTAACTGTTTAGGTATTTACAGTCTTCAAATGACCACGACCTCTTCATGACAATTATAGATATCGATTTTATCTTGAATTAAGGCTTTTAAATCACTCAATTCTGAATCTTTTAGCTCAAGTTATAGCCTGTCGAATGTGTTACACTTTCAAGCTGTGAATTTAACATTTTCAAGCTGCAAATTTTACATTTAAAATTCAAATTTCCTATGACAATTCATTATAAACACGAATTTAATTAAAATAAACTAATTAATCACTAATTTTACTCTAATCATAATCTAAATTTGTTACTAAATAGACTTAAATAAATAGTTGATGGCTATAGAAAAAAGAAAACTCAAACTATTAAAAAAACAAATAAATTATATATATACCTTTTAAATATTAGGTCTTCAATTGTCAATTCATTCTTCAATAGCTTGAATGATGGAAAATTTATTAAATTAGCTTCAATGTTTTGATCTATTTATCTCTATCAAGATATAAATACAGTTTCTCATAAGTCCTAGAAAGATTATAAGCTGTATTAATTAATTCCAAATAGTTAATTTTTTAAAATTCTCATTTCAACCAAGACTACACATATATTTTGATTTGTAACTCACTTTTCAGGTTTTTGCAAGCTTTAAATAGCTACAACTTATTCATGAAAATTGTAGATATCGATTTTATCTTGAATTTAGGCTTTTAAATCACTCAATTATGAGTCATTTAGGTCAAGTTATGGTCTTTTGAATGTGTTACACTTTCAAGTTTTGAATTA